>JAZHYW010006753.1:0-36580 GCA_037355805.1 Ixodes ricinus
GTGACGGTTGTAAGAAGAGGAAGAAGACGTCACGTCGGGGACAAGCAGGGAACAGATTGGGACAAGGAACACGCTTAAATAAAAGCGTAACACTGGTGTCAGAAGTGGGATCTTCAGTCAAGACGCCTTCTGCCGGCACGCATGGACCTTCCTCGACAGCCTGAGGATGAGATCCCGCGAACCGGAGAAGCCATCGCGCCCCGGCCGGTTCCCGACTCCATCGACCCTAACATTCGAACTGACACTTCATCGGCGATTGAAGCCCTGCTGGATGCCCACCACCAACGGACTGCCCAGGAGCTCAGGCACAGAGACGCGGCCCTTTTGGAGGTTCTGTCGAATTTATTCGAACGAATATCGGTCGCACTTCTTGATGGCCTGCGAGCGCTGGTCCAGCCAGGACTTTCACAGGCAAGTCCAAGTAATCTTCCGCCAACATCAGTGACGACAAATGTCGCGCCGACTATACCTCTATCTACTCCACGCCTTAAGCTGCGGCCATCGCAATTTGACGGCACAGGCACATGGTCTGCCTACGTTACACAGTTCGAGATTCTTGCTAAAGCCAATCGCTGGACCGAAGAGCAGCAGGCACAAGTACTTGCAGTCAACCTCAGCGGTCCAGCGTTGCAAGTGCTCCATCACATGCCGCCAGAATCCCGTGGCTCGTACACCTTGCTGGTCCAGGCGTTAGAAGAACGTTTCGGCGATGGGCCTCAACGTCACCTTCACCATGCTGAGCTACGTCATCGACGACAAGCATCGGGTGAAACGTTGTCCCAGCTCGCTGACGACATCGAGCGTCTTGCGCGCTTGTCGTTTCTCGGGTCTTCCGAAGACACCGTGGATGCTGTCAGCACTGCGGCGTTCATTGATGCTATTGCATCTGAAGAGATTCAAGAGGCTGTGCGTCTTTACCATCCCCGCACATTTCGGGCCGCTCACACGTATGCATTAGAAGTGGAGGCCGCTCGCAAGGCCTCACGCTGGACAACCATGCATCAGTCGGCAACCACCCTCCCGACAATGACTTGCTCGAGTTACCAAAAGAAGGCCACAGCAGAACAGACTGTCTTGTTGCAAGTGAAGATGCTCAACCACCAGTTGCTCTTTGCAAGGAAACTACACCTGCTACCTCGCTACGCTCGTGTTCAGTTGACCTCGACGCTCACCTTATTCCGCTATACGAGGCAACTGCTCCTCGACTTCAACAAGATGACGCTGTCCTTCTAAGAAGCTTTCTATCTCGTTTTTCAAAGGCATTCTGCATTAGCAACACCGATTTAGGAAAAACAAATCTGACCGCACACCGCATCATAACCGGTGATGCTGCGCCCATTCGACAGCCACCTCGCAGGGTGCCGCTGGCTAAGCGCTCGCACGTAAATGACCTTGTTCAAGAAATGCTCACACAAGGTGTGATTGAGCCAGCCTATGGACCCTGGTCCTCGCCGATCACCCTGGTAAAAAAGAAGGATGGATCGACTCGATTTTGTGTAGATTATAGAAAGCTGAATGACGTAACAAAGAAGGACGCCTTTCCACTACCACGGACAGATGATATCTTAGACGCACTCGCGGGTTCCACTTGGTTCTCGACTCTCGACCTGAAGAGCGGCTACTGGCAGGTTCCAGTATATTCACCTGACCGCGAAAAAACAGCCTTCAGCACAGGCTGTGCACTCTACCAATTCACAGTCATGCCATTCGGGTTGTGTAATGCGCCCGCAACGTTCCAACGTCTGATGGAGAAGGTTCTTCAGGGACTGACCTGGTCCGCGTGCCTTGTTTATTTAGACGATATCGTGGTCCTGGGGAAGACGTTCGCCGAACACTTGACAAATCTTGAGCTGGTTCTTCAGCGACTGCAGGACGCAAACCTGAAACTAACTCCTAAAAAATGCACCCTATTTGCTAAGGAAACTCGGTACCTAGGCCACGTTATTTCAGCCCATGGAGTTTCTCCTGACCCAACGAAGTTGTGTGCCATAACCGATTGGCCGACCCCGACATCAAGTGCGGACGTTCTGAGTTTCCTTGGCTTGGCGACTTACTACCGGCGATTTGTTCCAGGTTTCTCACGAGTCGCTAAACCGCTTTATGCTCTAACTGAGAAGTCCAAGGTGTTCATCTGGTCCACCGAATGTCAAGAGTCCTTCGAGGCACTCAAGCACGCATTAACATCGCCCCCTGCACTGGCTTACCCAAGAGATGACGCCTTATTCATTCTTGATACAGATGCAAGCAACACTGCGGCCGGTGGCATTCTATCCCAACAACAAGAGGGCCACGAGCGAATCATCGGGTATTATAGCAAAGCCTTCACAAAACCAGAGCGTAACTATTGCACCACAAGACGCGAGCTTCTTGCTATAGTCAAGGCGCTCTCTCACTTCAATCACTATTTGTGCGGCAGAAAATTCATTATTCGCACAGACCACGCGGCTTTGACATGGTTGCTTGGTTTCAAGGCGCCAGAAGGACAAGTGGCTCGCTGGCTAGAACAACTCCAGCAGTACAACTTCGAGATCAAACATCGGGCCGGATCACATCACAGCAACGCTGACGCCCTCTCCAGACGACCATGCAGTGAGGGCTCCTGTCGACAGTGCTTGAGTATGATCCGCCGGAATTCGACCCGGACAGACATGTTCTGCCAGGTAGCCATCTCCAACAACATGCGGTCACCTCAAGAGATCCAAGAAGCCCAGCTGCGCGACCCTGCTGTCGGCCTATGTGTCCAATGGAAGCGAAGCGGTCGTCGACCGCCACGTACCGAGATATCTCACCTTTCTCCAGACGTCTTAAGCTATTGGGCCCAGTGGGACACGCTGGAATTGCGCAACGGACTTCTTTATCGTCGCTGGGAATCACCTAATGGTGACCGAGTCGTCTGGCAGCTAGTGGCACCACCCGAGTTCCGCGCCCAGATTTTCAGACAGCTTCACAGCAGTCCTGAAGGAGGCCATTTTGGCGTCAATCGTACTCTTCGGAAGATACGAGAGCGCTTCTACTGGTTGAAGTGCCATGATGACGTTAGATTATGGTGCCGGCAATGCGACATGTGCGCCTCGCGTAAGGGCCCACACAAGAAAGCGCACGCGCCTTTGCAAGAATGCATCAGTGGAGCACCATTTGAACGTATCGCCATCGACGTTCTAGGTCCATTACCTCGATCAAAAACGGGAAACAGGTATCTTCTTGTCATTGTGGACTACTTTTCGAAATGGCCAGAAGCCATCGCCATTCCTGATCAGACTGCCCCTGTTGTGGCGGATGCTCTGGTGACTCACTGGATATCCCGATACGGCGCCCCCTTGTCGCTGCATTCCGACCAAGGGCGGAACTTTGAGTCCCAAGTATTTCAAGAGGTTTGTCAACAATTTAACATAACCAAGACAAGAACGACGCCACTGCATCCTCAGTCCAATGGACTCGTGGAGCGCTTTAATCGCACCATACTGCAGCATTTGGCTATGTTTGTTAACAGCCATCAAGACGATTGGGACGACTTTGTTCCTTTATTTCTGTACTCCTACCGAACAGCGGTCCATGAAGTCACCGGGTATACACCTGCTATGATTCTCTTTGGGCGGGAAATTCGTATGCCATGCGACCTCGCCTTCTCAAGACCGCCAGACCGTCCCTCTCAACCAGAGTCGTACATTAATGACCTGATGACACGTCTTGAACAGACCCACGACTTCGTCAGAAGCCGCTTGTCTATCGGCTTCCAGCGCATGAAGGCACGCTATGACGAGCACAGCACGCAAGAGGTTTTTGAACCGGGTGACCGAGTATGGCTGTATAACCCACTACGAAAACGAGGACTGTCACCGAAACTCCAAAGAAACTGGCAAGGGCCATTCACTGTTGTCGCGCGTCTTAACGACGTGGTGTACCGTGTGAGACACAAGGCCCGTTCTCGCATGTTTGTGGTACACAGGAACCGCCTCGCTCGCTACGAAGGCAGCTCTACCTAAAATTGGAATGAGTAGTTATTTTCTTTTTGGAGGGGGATAGTGTGACGGTTGTAAGAAGAGGAAGAAGACGTCACGTCGGGGACAAGCAGGGAACAGATTGGGACAAGGAACACGCTTAAATAAAAGCGTAACAGCTAGTAAATACCTATAAAGAAATTAACGCCGTCCGCTGTTCTAACTTCGACCAATAAACATTTAAAATAGGACTAAAAGTCGAACCTTAGATGTGACACAAGCGAAGAGTCAAGCGCAATCAAAACACCTCCTCCTGGTATAAGCCTAGTGCTGTTATAGTCCCTGTCGTGGCAAAAGACGTTATATTTGGGTGTAAAGTAATTTGAGTTCTGGTATACCATTAGAAAGCCGCGTTTCCCACAAACAATAATGTCAAAGTTGGTTGTTATAAGATTTTATATTAATTCGTCAGCCTTTGTTCGCAGTCCCCTAACATTTTGGTAAAACATTTTAAGTGCCTCCGTCATCTACATCGGAGTGTTATTGCAACTGGTTGGACACAAGCGTGGTCAAGTTGTGCAACGAACAGATGAAAAATACTGCCCATCCGGCCAAACTTCAGGTTTGTTGATGGCGTCACAACCTACTTAATCGATAGGCAAATGCAATGAAGAATAATATGGAAAACGAGTTACCATATTTGAGCTCACAATTGGCTTCACTCCCAAAAACGGCTCAAACAAGGGCCTGGACATCGGCTATGGGACTTATTGGGGCCAGGCCTGCGATACGACCAGCGCCATACGACGTTGAGGCCTAGCGACAGCGTTCACCTTGTGCGTCTTTGCGGTACCGGTAGAAGCCTTGGCTCGACGTCGAGGCCTGACCATGGTGAAGCCGTCGTCCACCAAGCTCGTCGAAGTCGCCTCATCACCAGCACGAAATCCCGTTGCTGACGGAGCGGGGCCCCGTTCAACGGGATTGACCGAGTTCGGGCGTGACGCAGGAGGCTCCTCTGATGTTCGAGGGCGGGTGACACGAAAACAGGCGCGGATGACACGGGAGACGATGGCGACGTCTGGGTCGCGACGGTGGTATAAAGCTGCGGTGGTAAGGACGGCCCAGGGTTTCGGTCCAGAACATTCCTGCGCAGTCGCAAGACTTCGGACCGAAGGCTTCGGTTTTTCGCTCTCAGGCACTTAAACTCGCCCGCAAAGACGTCCAGTTTATTCGTCATGTTGTCAATCACACGCAGTTAACCGGTGGAAACGTAGGGACTCTCTTGTGCCGGAGTTGACGCAGCGAACGAAGTGCTTCGCCAAGTTGTCAATGTGAACATCAGCCGGGTCATCGGCCGGATCTCGGTGGCATGTTGTGACGTCGGGTGCAATCCCCTTGCAGTTTAAGGAACTTGCCCCAGATTCCATGAGAAAGTTATATTCTTCGAGGCCGGTGTTCAAACATTTGCAGTGAAACTTTCTGTTGCAACCAGCGGAGCAGATAACGCATTGTTGCTTCGAATAAAAACGAGCATCAAACGTGCCGCACACGCCCTTGTACGTAATCCGTTACAAGTAACGAAATTACTTGTAATCCCTTACATTTCATGGGTAATTTAGTAACGGAATAATTACATATTTTCTAGAGTAATTTTAAAGTAATTCCCTTACATTTTTTACGTAACGGATTCCTTGTAATCCGGTTACATTTTTTTCAGGACCAGCCCCCCCCCCCCCCCTTCTAAGGAAAGGTCGTTTTCATTTTGGTAAAGTTGAGCGCAGTGACACCGCCAAGGGAGGCTTGGCACTCTTCAGTTCCGCAAAGCCTTTTTTTTTTACAACACCAAGCCCCTGAATCTATTTTTTAGACCCTAACAACAATGTCAAAAGATCCAAATAAACATTTCTACAAAAAAAAGGGGGGGGGGAGGTGGCAAGCTATATCCGCTTTTTTTAATGTCTGTTTTTTTCTTTGCGATCGAAGGCGGGGAGAGGAAGACACCAAGTGATTGTATGCCTCTTCGAGAAGCTCAAGGCTGTAGTGCACAGACAAGAATTAACAATGTCCTTCTCGGTTATAGTGACTAGGACCATTTTCATAATGTCGCAACACGAGACAACGCTCCGTCTACCCTAAAACCCACTAAAAAGATGTGATAATATGTGAAGGTGTTATTGCCACAAGCATCCTCGTTCGTCGATGCACACTTATCATCTTCTCTTAGAAAGCAGGATGTATTTTTTTTCTGCTTCTTTCACCTTATTTGGCCCTGTTTTAAAAGCTACTTACTTTTTTTTGTAGTCGAACTTCTAGGGTTGGCCCAATTTATTTGTGAATTCCAGCCAAGTTATCTGCATCTCAGTTACCTTTTTTGTGAGTCAGCTTTTTGCGAGCACTTCGAAAATGGTAATAGTCTTCCTTTTTTTCTTCTTCCTGTTTTTACCTCAGCAGGACGCATCTTATCTCAAGCAGATATTTTTACAAATAAAACATAATGGTGGCTGACGTAGACTTGATATTCTGGGCTTGAGGAGAGGTGAAACTCGTGAGTGGGGCCATAGCGCCCATAGCGCGGCTTACTTATAGTTCTCTGCCCTTCGCTGCCCGTGGCATCAGCGGACGTTTATCTGGAGAACACCGGAGTAAACTGCAGTCGGTCCGATGCTCTGCGTTTTTGAACGGCACCAAGAAACGTACACATGACAAACGTGCGTTTACATTTCCTTGTTTTAACCAACGTTCTAATTAATTGTTGCTATGAGTGTCCTGTTTTTTTCTCTGATTACTTATATTTAAATATCGGAAACTTTTTTTTATTCACCAACGTCTCAACCGAGGCTCGACCTGTTCAGAACCAAAGGAAGAAGAATATCGAGCCAAACCTTATTTATTATTTGAATTATCACCTTACTGTTACCAACCCTACTGAAACTCTCGAATATCAGGCACTGGCTGCAACGACGAAGCTTTGCTCTATCTTCGAGGTAAATAATACTTCCATTGCTTCGCTGAAAAACTCAATGCAGAGCATAAAACATCCGTGAGGCACAATATGGCACTCCATCCAGTGCCTCAGTTCAAAGGGTGTTCAGCGTAAGTCGACATATTAGGGAGTTTTCGTAGACCGCGTTTCCCTCCGCTAAGCCCTCCGCAACGAAGAAGTTGCTACTGCGCCTGCGCGCCCATAGCCTTGACTGTAGAGTTCCGGGTATCGTAGCGGGTTGCGGAGGGCGTTGCGGGACGGCGAAAACGATCTACGAAAACTCCCTATTGAGTAAGAAATAACGCAAAATGTCTGACGAGACTTTCGAGAGTCAGCTGTTGCTCAAAATACTCAAGGTCAATAAATAGAACAGGTGGCAACAATAAGAACTTGAATAACCTTCTTCCCTTTGTTTCTTAATTGAGGAAAATATTGTTGAAAGTAACGCCACGAAAGTAACGGATTACTTTTGGGGGTAACGGTCACTTACTTTTATGGGAGGGTAATTGTAATTGTAATAAATTACAATTTAGCCTTGAGTAATTGTAAATGTAATTCCTTACTATTTTTCAGTAACGTGTACAAGTCTGCTTGGAGCATGCTCTTAGGGCGCTCCACGACGCGCTCTTCTTCAACTTCATGAGGGTCTCATAATGTCCAGGCTCCCGTACTCACTCCCTTTTAGCCATTGAGGAGCATAAATAAAGACCCCACGACATTCCACTGAATTGCTCTTCCGCAGTTGCTAGGCTCCCCCTCGGCTGAAAATATTGCGACACTTGCGCCTTTTGAGGAATGGCCGCTCTCCCTAAGACTGGAGGAGAGAGCCATGCGCGACGTGAGTCAGCATGAGTGGTGTGCCCTCTGAGTCTAGCATCCGATCTCACATTAGGGCTAGACGATGATCTCACCTGGGTCATTTGATATTGCGATTTAATCGAGAAATTGAAGGCTCTGGAGAGAGTCCTTCCTTCTTTGTTTCCGCATTCAACACGTCCACCACTGGTGATATACGAGAGTCTACCTCTTGCACAGCGAAAAGCAAATGTACCGAGAACTGTTGCGAGGCCAGTGCCATAGAACGCCTTGATGACGACTACAGGGACTGGATTCAGGTATTTACAGACGCATCGATCAACAGGGCCAAGAAGAGAGGAACAGTTGCAATCACAATTCCAGAAATTGACTTTGATGTTGCTGGACGACTCAACTTTGTGACGTCATCAACAACGGCAAAGCTGTTGGCAATTTGAGGAGCACTTGAGTCCATCAAGAACATTACGTTGCCCACTAAGGCTTTAATTTTAACCGACTCTAAAGGTGCGCTCCAACAGCTCCAACGAACTGATAAACGTACGCCACTACTGGCTAGAGTTGCATTAGAGGCTGAAACAGTGGAGGATCTAGGTGGACCCTCGTCATGCAGTAGATCCCGTCTCCATGTTGGAATTTCCGGCAATGAGCGAGTAGACACACTGGCCGCAAGGGCCCATGATGATCAGGCGCCGACATTTCTCTTGGACCGACGCAACGAGGCGCATCGATTAATTCATGATGAGCTTCACCAATCTCATCCACATCCTGGAGTGGCGATTGGCAAAGTGCCTCCAACGATTCCTCGGAACCTTCCACGTGCCGACGCCTCACTGCTACAGAGACTCCTATCTGGGTGTCCATACACGGAAAAGCGGCTTCACATGATGGCCCGCAAACAAGACCCTAACTGTCCACACTGTGGGGATCCAGAAGATTCCGAGCACGCGCTCCTATTGTGCCCTGCTCATGAAGAACCCAGAAGAGCGCTTCTTCAGAGTTACGCCAAAGCAGGATTTGTACATGCCACTGTCAGCGGCATATTGAATCCTGAGGGTCACAGGGGACGACAGAAAGAGCGTTCCGTGCACTTCTACGATTCCTTCGGGAAACAGGCCTTGAAGACAGACTTTGACTTTACTAGGGAGTCGGCCAGATGCTGGTAATTGATCACGTTTCCAGCGAAAGAGTGAAAGAGAGTTTCAAAATAGCGGTGCCGAGGTACCGTTTCTGTTGCCGTGGTGCCGGGGCTGGGCTGGGACCTTACCAGAGGAGGAAAAGGGGTGACGTTTTGGTCGACCCTCGTGGGTGCCGCGCTGGAACAAAAACTCTCGGGCAAACGGGCACGGAGGCTGGCTGGAGCATTTCCTTGCGGTCGGTTCGGGGTCTGCTCCCGGCGTGGCGGGGACGGTGACATTACTGCGGTGGCGCTGTGCTGAACATTTCATTAAAGCCCCTTCATGTTTCAAAAGTTGCACAAGGTTCGTCGACGCATCAAGCACGTGCAACGTGCAGCCCTTGAGAAGATCATGGCGGCACAGCGCAGCACTGAGCCAGATTTCAGACGCCATGAATTTCACAGAAGTGGCGCGCGGCACGTGCCTCGAGCATTTCTACAACAATGAATGGCGCCACTTTTCCCAGGATTGAGGGGCTTTACATTTCATGTTCCTTCTTGAGCCTCTGTGCATAGCACTCACAGTATGCAAAGGTCACCCTTTTTGTCGTTGCTTTATTTTCTCCTATTACCCTTTTAATCCACTTCCATAATCCACCAAATAGTGACTCACCCCATCAACGGAGGCCCACAATCTCTTGGTGTCCACCTTTCCCGTCACCCCAGAAATAAACAAACAAACAACAAAGAAACGTGCCCTTGCGAGCGTGGCGTCACGGGCAAATATCCCGAGGTGCATCGCACCGACTCAATGGCTGATTTTGAAGCGCTCGCCAGAATCCGTTGGTTGGAAGACAAAATATAGCCACCTGCTGAAAATACAAGTGTGGGATTATCATTTCGGATATCATTGATATTATTTAATCCCTTTTGAAGTGTTCCAGGAGATATTTCAAGTTTCGATTTTGTACTCCTTTAATGTCTTTCTTGAGGTTTAGTTAAAAACCTCAAGAAAGCTCCAAGAGAGCTCGGGCTCAAGCCCTAGCTCGAGTTCGAGCTCGCGCTTTTTTTTTTTTTGCCGTTATTTTTCTTCGGTTTTAATGTTCTGCTTTATAATTAATTAAACCTAAACCTAAAAGTCAATCACCTTTTCTTTGTCGCCGGCAAGTTCCGCGCTGACCGTGAACCCCGGCCACTACTCGCCACCCGTCAGGGCACCCCAACATCTGGTAGCTCTGGCGGCCCTTTTTAGATGTCTCCTGCTGCCATGGAGCAGCCTGATCATTGAACCACCGAACAATCAACGTTGTTGCCTCTACGTCAAAAAATTCTACAGGCAGGCCGGTTCCCTTGTGAGGAAGCCGTGTCCAGAGCTGATCCGCATGCTCTTGGTGCTATCCTCTTTGGTTGCCTACTGTTGTCATTTATGTATCATCAAAGGAGCAGACAACTTTAGGAATCCACTATAGGCCGAAATTACTCCCCCACACAGTCTGTCCCACACCAAAACGATGGCTGGTTGCCTCTCTCGTGCGGGGATGAGTCCAAATGCATATAGGGAAAAATCAGTTTTTGATCAGATGCTGTAGCCGAATAACAGTTAGAGGACTGCTTCCTATCTTTTGATGAGGCTCTGCAGCAGTGGAACTTCAACAAAAGTAAGGAAATGCTTGCACCAGGTTCCAAGGCTGCGAGGCTGAACCTCGTGAATGCCCCCTTGACTCTACATATCGCATGCTCGGCTAATCCGATGAATTGCGGGTGATACAAAGTGGTGGGGTGGAGCTGTACACGACCGTTGTAAAAACTGTTTGAAAACAGTACTATTAATTCTAGGTTCGTTTTCAAACACAAGTGTTCTTAAATGTTCAAATCAACCAAAGATGTCGCACTGGGCTTCCACTGTGGTCTCGGCCGATGCTTCTATCCGCCTTGTGTGTAAGTGGACAACGATCAGTATTACATAACTGTCCAGCAGTACGGCATAATATAAGCCGTATTGAGCGTTGCTTAGTGTCCGACCAGCTGACCCGAACCTGCATCAGAGGCATTTAACAGGACTGGGCAAATGTCCTGCACCTTCTTACATGGTCTGAAATGGCTTGGTCAATGCCGGGGTACAAAAAGATGGTGTTTTCCAAGCTCTTCAAGACTCCATGACTCACAGGCCTGGATAGGTGTCATGGAGCGAACCCTCCTGTATACTGATAATGCCTGCTCCATTGCCGGTTGCCAGCTATCACCACAAGGGTGTGCCGCTTCACCATACAAGACAGAAAATGTGAACGATGCGAATAAGCTTCACTCCTGCGTTATTGTATTCTTGGTGCTGTTTTTTTTGTAATTTGTCGTGATCCCTTTGGGCAAAAAAGTGCCGGGAGTGTCATTGCACGACACCCCAAGGAACACCCGGGATTATGGAAAACTACTGAAGCTTTTTTCGAGAAAAAACTGCGTCCCAAATTCTACCTCCTACTACTCAATAGTATGCGATAGGCGACTTTTTGTGACGGACATTCAGGAAAGCCTGTCTGGTCGCCCTTTGTGCATTCTGCTGAGGCTTTACTCAAAGCCCAGCTTGGCTCTAGCCTCTCTGGTGTCAAAGCTGATCAGCCCATGTACTCTTCCAGGCCCTTTTTTGGTGCAGCTTGACTGGCCCCCAGTGTTTACCTACCCACAACTTTTTCGCGCTACCCGAGGTATATACCTGAGTGACGGGCGCCTGACAGGCACAGTTCGTCATTACAAAACATCAGCCCCGGCACAGCTAGCACCTTCAACACTGCCTAGGTGACTTCAGTAGCGGTTGTTACCCCAGAGGACCCTGGCCAATGTAATTCCTTTTCACCTTCTGAAGTTTGAAGCCAAACCAATTATGCAACAAAACCATAGCATGCACTAATCTTTAGCATTTTAGCACCGCTTCTCGGTATCATTGTCGTTGTTTCCAATACACTGTTTGTAGTTGAGATGGTGTTGTGTCCTGCATAACATGTCAAAAGAAGAAGATGGGCCTAGTGCTCCTTGTGCCAATATTCAAATAACGACCTACTCTATACTTACGACCACTCCATCTGGAAACACTCCAGCACGCACCTCCGGAGGGCCGAGTTTCAGCGGCGCCTCGTGGCGGGGCCTGGAACTCGGTATTTTGTTTTCGTCTTTTTCCGCGCTGCACCACGTTGTGTTCAACGTTGGTTCGTGTTAGCCTCTATGGCGTTGGCGGCGCGGGTGCAGCCATTAACATCTGGTGTTGGTTGCGCAAACTAAAAAAAAAACTAATTAAAGAATAGGACTCCTTCAGTATCCTTTACATAGAGAAAACATTTTACAGCGTCAACGCACTTGGAAACCAGAAAGCGCGATCAGCTGGCACGCACCCACAGATAACAGAAGAACCCGATGAGGTAGAAGTTGGGTAGGAGGACCAGGGTGCCCACATGTCTGTGCCGCCTCAGGGTGAAGACATCGCATTGTTGCTCCTAGTGTCCCAGCGCGTGAAGCTCTCGCGCACTCGGTGGGTGACTTGGGCGGTAAATGGCGTCTATGCGTTAGCCTACCGCACGCGCTCAGAGGTCAAGTCGACGACAGGATGGTGGGTGCGGCTACTTCCAAATGCATCTCCCCACGCCCGGGCTGTTTAATGGTTGCCTTGTCTCCACTTCAATTGCTTAAGCGCGCGTGTCCAATTGCGACTCTGTTTCAGGAGGACCCAGTTTCGCGCCGCGCAGTGAGAACGCCTCTCACTAGGCGCAGCTACAACTGTCCCTCAGCCGGGACCAGGCTCTTCTATAGGGAGCGCTCAGATGGAGTGGTTGTAAGTATAGAGTTGGTCGTGATTAAAATAGTGTTGCGTGCCAGCGCATGCTGGAAATTCGGTCACTCCGCCATCAAGATCGGCAGTTGTGAGCGACCAGTGTAAAGCTACTCATTGTGTTTTGAGTAATCGAACTCCTGATAACTTCACACTTAACATTGGCGACGAAGGCGGACCAGAACCGCATACAGGAAGACTTGCATCGCCTGAACGATGTCAGCGCTACAAGGCAAGATCAAAGAGTTCGATGGTACGGCGTGGTTGGCCTGGGCGGAGCGCTTGGACTTCTAAATGCAGGCGAACGATGTGCAAGACGCCGTAAAGAAGAGGGCGCAACTGCGGACTTCATGCACCGCAGAGGCCTAGAACAAGGTTCGAGCGCTAGTTACACCCTAGACGCCAGGGAAGTTTCTTTCAACGACATTATGTCCTTTCTAGGACACCATTACGATCCAGACCATCCCAACACTTCTGTCGAAGCCAATTTCAGAGGTGTGATCAGCATCCAGGGAAGTCCATTGCTTGCTACGTGGGAGCACTTAAGAAATTGGCAACTGACTCTAACTTGGGCGTGTTGACGACAGGCACATCGCTAACATCGTCAGCGGATTCGTAGAGTGCCGGCGCCACAGTGTCAGTGGGGTCGTCAGACTCCAGGGCACAGTGTCAGTGGGGTCGTCGAGCTCAGGAGGCATAGTGGCTTCAATCCAACGATGCTGCCGCTGGACGTGATGCTCCGTGACCGCTTCGTTTGCGGAGTTCAAGATAGAGCGTATTCAACAACGTCTCTGTGCTAAACAAAAACTCACATTCCAGCAAGCTTATGATGTTGCCATCAGACTTGAGAGTGCCATGCAGCAGCAGCAGCAGCTGAATTTTCCCCAAAACAGATCTCAACAAAATGCGTAGAACTACGAACCGGGCAGCCACCCCTCCACAGGTCAGCCGGAGATACCGTGTTACCGCTGCAATGAGCAACACAGCGCAGACATTTGTCGATTTCGCAAACCATCGTGCCGATTTTGCAGAAAGTTCACAATGAGAAGGCTTGCCGAATCAATGCTCGATCCGGAGCTGGACAGCGCTCGACCAACCTGGTGAGCGATAACCAAAATTAAACTGATCAGCAGAGGTCGGCATTTTAGGTTGCCCTCACTCACACTCTACCTCACAGCCACACTCACCCAAGCCCCTCACCCACACTCACCCTCACAGCCACACTCACCTAAGCCCCGCACTCACCCTCACCCTCACAGCGACACTCACCTAAGCACCTCACTCACCCTAACCCTCGCAGCTACACTCACCTTCAGCCACTCACTCACCCTCATCCTCACAGTCACACTCACCTTCAGCCCGTCACTCACCCCTCATCGGCCCTCACGCCCCTCACGCACTCACTGCGACTCACCGCCCTCACTGCCCTCACTCACTCATGGCCCTCACACCCCTCGCGCACTCATCGCCCTCCACGGCCCTCACACACACATAGCCCTCGCCACTCACCGCCCACGCACGCCTCACGCACTCACCGCCCCCACCCCCTCACACACTCATAGCCTTCACGCCACCTCACCGCCCTCACGCCCCTCACGCTCTCATGCCCTCACACCCCGGCACGCACTACCACCGCCCTCACGACTCACACCCCTCGAAGGCTCACGCCCCTACACACTCATGGCCCTCCACGCCACTCAGGCCTGCTTCAGATGGAGCATTTCTGCCCAGAAACTTGACGTCGCAACACCAGCAACACGGGCCGCCCGCTTTCACGCACGCAACCAATAGACCGATCTCACTAAGCGTTACACGCATGCGTGGTGCCACCATAACTGTACTTCGTAGAAGGCCAACACCAGTTCACGAGATAGCTCATGCCGCCTCGTGCTCTGCTCGCCTGCAGACCTCCAGCAAGGGTTGTCGCGCGTGCAGAAAGACTACGCTCCCACGATGCATGTCGGCAGCGGTGGCGTGCTCAAACTAGCTGGTGAGATCGGTCTATTGCTGCAATTTTCCATCATCATCTTGAATTTATTTTGCGCTATTTAGACACCCAATTACGCGCTATAAACGCGTTTTTTATGAATTTAAATCTCGTTAAGAATGCTAATGCATCTGTAGTGAACGGCCAGACCGAAGGGGACGAAGAAGGGCAGATCTCAGACAGAATGTTTGAAGGAACCGATCTCGTCGGGGCTGGTGGTTTCTAACTGGGTGTATTTTAAAAATAACGTATTAAATATTCATATGGCCTCAGCGCCATGTTGGTGACCCGGACGTGATTCGAACACGCAACCTTCCCTTACCCTGGGTTTGAGGTGAGCCGTGGACATACCACCGCCTTTTTTCAAGCGATGGATGTTCAAGGCGACGCGACTTTCTCGGCCACACCCACGGTAAGAGCCACCACGGCACCGATTAAGATTCCAGAGTTTTGGTCCTCAGATTCTGAGCTCTGGTTTCTCACCGTTGAATCCGTCTTCCGGAAGCATCGAGTCGCTGGCGTCGCCTACGAAGTTCGACTGCGTAGTCGCCGCTCTTTCGCAGTAGACGGCGGCCGTAGCCCGCGACATCTTACGGTCCCCACCAGAGAACCAACATTACGGGACTTTACGCACGGAACTGATACGGCGTACAACAGAATCGGAACCCCGACGTCTTCAGCAGCTGCTGACAGCGGGACAGTTGGGCGACAGAAAACCCACGGAACTCCTCCGACGAATGGAGACAACTGCTCGGAGGCAAGGCGGCGACGATGGATGCTTCCATCATGCGTGGACTTTTTCTCCAGCGTCTTCTCAGCAAGTCCGGATGGTCCTAACCACGGAAACCGCAGACTCCGTTCTGACGCTGGCCCGCAAAGCGGACGATATAATGGAGGTCTATTCGCCTAACATTTTCGTCGGTTCACCACGAAACGGCTCAGTCCAGGTCCCATCTTTCTGCTCCCGTCAACGACTATCAGCGGGAAAGCCTGACTTAGTCGCGGCCTACGCACGTATGGAAAAGAAAATTGACGACCTCAGTCGCGAGTTCCAAAACATGCGGCACCACTCTCGATGAGGGACGCTACGGTCGGAGGTCACTACCGCAAGCACTCGAGACAACGTCGAGACACTAAACCACTTGCTCGCCTGACACTTCTACCAACCAACGTCAGTGCTGGTAGCATAGTCGTTATGGGAACGCCGCCAGATTTTCCCAGACAGCCATGCTCTCAATCAGGAAACGGCAAGGGCACTCACTGAAGGCGGCAAACGTCGAGAGCCCTTCGTCATCCAGCCGTCTTTTCTACGTGACCGACCGCTTAACCAAGGTTCGGTACCTAGTAGAGACACCGGTGCCGAGGTTAGCATAAGTACCCCCCTACGCCGGAGAGATCGTAAATATCGCAAAGAAACTCCTCCTCTACGAAGCGGTCAACGGAGCCACAATAAAAGAGTATGGAGAAAAGTCATTAACCTTTGACATCGGGCTCCGGCGAGTACCTGTTTCGCTGGATATTTATCATCGCTTGACGTGCGACAAGCCATCATCTGGGCGGAGTTTCTAAGGCGATTCGGGCTCACTGTCGACCTGCGCCAATTGACCCCGTAAGTGATGACGTCACAACATGGCGTCTGGGTCCAAACAAACCGTTGCTAGGGACGTTGCTATGGACTAATGCATGGAGACTCTACATGAAGCTAGATTTTTGCTTACAAGTAAGTAAACAATTTTTGTAAGCAACCTAACTTCTTGATACCTAATTATGAAGATGTTCTGTCGTTCACAGTTGCAACAGATGAAAGTAATTTCTGAAGTATTACACTCCGCTTTCGCTTTGGTAGCAGACGACACGATAGATTTGCTGGCCCTGTTGCAGCGGGCGTCTTCATTAAATTGCGTCAGGATAGAACATGGTGCGTAGAAGCCTCCGCAATGTGCGTTTTTATTTTTCTGTGACCAACCCAGTTTGGTTACGAGGGGTGAAAATGTAGTAAAATCAAACCACGTCATGCAGATCAGTTACCACGACGACCTGAAGTGCATTACCGGCGTAGTGCGAGGCCAGCAGTGAGAAACAAATCGTACGCCGTCGAGGTAAGTCGTTTGTTATTATTATTATTATTGTGGTTGTCAGGTTATTAAAGAATTGCATGTCTATCGCGATTTCGCAGTATTTGCTTTTTCCCGGTATACATCAAATTCCGTGGATGTGCTCTTTTGGTGAAGATCTTCATCGAACCCGCGATGCAAGTACAATCTGTAATAGACTCACCTTATGTTTTTATCCAGTTCTTTCGCGCTTTGGGGTCTTGCGGAAATCTGAAGAAACTGCAAGAATCTTTCTCCACGCGATGGTTACAACCAGGTATACGAAGCACCTCTCATAGCACGAGTCCGCAAACAAAATTTGGGATCTCAACCGTTCGCCTGAAGTGCTTTTCTCACGAGTGCAATGCGATCTTTTAGCAGACGATCATCTCGATCGACGCCCGGACTTTCGATAAGCCATATTTTGCATCGCACCCCACTATGAAATCTTATAAGTGTCTGAAACTCATTATATTTCTAACAAATGCGATGTCAGAATATCGTCTTTATTCACACGATTCAAACGACGGCCCCGGCTTGGCCGGCCGGCGTGCGGCAGACGGCATACTTCTTGCATTCGTCGTCTGCTGCAGGCATCTTGAGGACCGGAAGTTGCAGTCGTAAATATTTCAGAAACGAGCGATTACCGGCACACTTCTGTCAGAAACATATATGACATTCAAGCTTTCTATATCTGTGATTTTTAGAAGTTTAAATCCTACTCCTGATTTTTGAACGGTCGGGTTTTCGTAGCGAAACCGAGCCACATGTGATTCGTCCATAACAACGACCCTAGCAACGGTTTGTTTGGACCCATGACGTCACACTTACGGAGTCAATTCCAGCTCATCGATACCGAGACGCAGCTCAGTGTCCAAGTGTTGATATCAAAGACACCGCCACTGCGTCCTTTTCTCCCACGTGTGGAGATGGACTCTCAGTGGAAGCGCATCACGGACGAGTTCCCCTCGGTGTTTGGGCCACACGCCCTTCCACAGAAAATCCAGCACAGTATCACCCATCATATTAAGACTACAGGCCCCCCTGTCTTCGCACGTCCACGACGCCTGCCACCAGACCGACTTCAGATAGCCAAGCACGAATTCGAACATATGCTTGAACTAGGCTATGTACGCCCGTCTTCCAGTCCCTGGTCGTCAGCGCTTCACATGGTGCCGAAGAAGACAGGAGACTGGCGGCCATGCGGTGATTATCGAGCACTCAACCAGTCTACGATACCTGACCGCTATCCCATACCCCATCTACAAGATTTCGGCGGGTTGCTTCAAGGCGCGACAATCTTCAGCAAAATCGATCTTGTTAAAGCCTACCATCAGATTCCAGTGGAACCCGAAGACGTTCCCAAGACTGCAGTCACAACGCCATTTGGGCTGTATGAATTCTTGCGGATGCCATTCGGCCTCCGCAACGCAGCTCAAACATTTCAAAGGTTCGTAGATCAAGTCCTTCGTGGACTGTCCTTCTGCTTCGCGTATCTAGACGATATCCTGGTGTTCAGCTCGACGCCTGATGAACATGCCAGTCACCTTCGACAGCTTTTTACGCGCCTGACGTCGTACGGCCTCGTTGCAAATGCCGCGAAGTGCGAATTCGGAGTCAAGGAACTGGATTTTCTCGGCCATCACGTAGATGCTTGCGGAATCCAACCGCTGCCTGACAAAGTGACCGTTATTCGCAATTTTCCACGGCCTACAACGGCTACAAAGCTACGAGAGTTTTTGGGACTGGTCAACTTTTACCGTCGGTTTATTCCCCGCTGCGCTCATATTTCCCAGCCGTTGTACGATCTGCTGCAGAACCCAAAACCAAAAATGACACCGCTACAATGGACGCACGCAGCAGACGGCGCCTTCACTAAAGTCAAGGAAGCCATCGCAACCGTTACGATGCTCATGCATCCGAGAAGTGACGCTCCTACCTCCCTCATCGTCGACGCGTCGGACAAGGCAGTTGGAGCGGTCCTGCAGCAGCTTGTTGGGGACACATGGCATCCCATCGCATTCTTCTCTAAAGGCCTCAGTCCTACAGAAACGCGCTACAGCACTTTTGGTCGGGAGCTGCTTGCAATTTATCTTGCCATACGACACTTTCGGCACTTCATCGAAGGCCGTCAATTTTTGTACTTACAGACCACAAACCGCTCACGTACGCCTTGTCGTCGTCCAGCGCGGCACACACACCACGAGAGGTCCGGCAAATGCTCTACATATCCGAATTTACCACCGACATTCGCTTTGTTAAAGGCTCCAATAATGCTGCAGCAGACGCTCTCTCGCGAATAGGCGTAAACCTCTGCCTCTCCGAAGGTGCTTCGTTGGACTATACCGAATTGATAGCGTGTCAAAAAGACGATGCGGAGCTCCAACGCTTACGGACATCATCTAAGACACTTGTTTTTGAGGATGTCCCCAGGCAGGGTTCTTCTGACACCGTGGTATGTGACGTGTCAACTGGTCAACCCCGCCCGTTCGTTCCTCTTTCGTTTCGGCATAAGGTTTTTGATGCCATCCACACATTGGCCCACCCTGGCATACGAGCCACCCAACGACTAGTCAGCTCCCGGTTCGTGTGGCCGCGTATGAACACTGACGTGCGCGAATGGGCAAGAACATGCATTGACTGTCAACGCAGCAAGATTCAACGTCACACGGTAACCCCCTTGACCTCCTTCAATCCACCTGACGCTCGTTTTGCTCACATTCATGTCGACATTGTGGGCCCACTTCCTCCATCACACGATTACCGATACCTCCTGACATGTGTCGACAGGTTTACGCGATGGCCGGAGGTCGCCCCTATGAAAGATATAACGGCACTGACGGTCGCTGGGACGCTTGTCGACATGTGGGTGAGTCGTTTCGGGGTGCCACAAACCATCACCACGGACCGCGGACGACAATTTGAATCTTCATTGTTTAAAAACCTCTCTCACTTACTGGGCGCACAGCATATTCACACCACCGCGTACCACCCAATGTCTAATGGAATGGTAGAACGCTTTCATCGGCAATTGAAAGCTGCAATCAAAACACAGGACAAGACTGCGTCATGGACGGAAACCCTGCCTTTGATAATGCTCGGCATCCGCACAGCGTTTAAAACTGACTTGAACTGCAGTGCAGCCGAGCTGGTCTATGGAACGTCTCTCCGAATACCGGGAGAATTTTTCCAACAAGCCTTCAATCCCCGAATTGACAGCGCCGAGGACTACGCTCACCGGTTGCGGCTCCTAATGCAAGACCTGCGCCCCGTTGCCACAAGAATTCCCACCACACGGAGTACCTTCGTCAGCCCGCATCTGGCAAAGTGTACACATGTATTCATTCGGCACGACGGTGTCAAAGCGCCTCTCCAACCTCCTTACGATGGCCCTTTTCCGGTGGTTTGTCGTGACACCAAAACGTTCACTGTGCTAATCAAAAACAAAGAACAAGTTGTGTCCATCGACCGCGTCAAGCCCGCCCACTTGGACTCCAACAGTGCAACCTCTGCCATCTGACTCATAAAACTTCAAGTGGAAGAAGCGACATTCATTTTACGGAAACCACTAACAAGCCCACCCCGCTTTAATCGTCTAAAAAAATGAAAGCCGTTTACAACTCCCTGTAACGCCGAATTAGAGCGCAGCTCTTGAGGAGGAAAGCACGGAGGGGGGGGGTCACGTGACCTGGGGGGTCACGTGACCTCGGAGAGTCACGTGGGCCGGGGGGGGGTTACGTGACCTCGGGGAAGGGGTCACGTGGCAGGGGGTCACGTGACCTGGGGGACCACGTGACGCCTTGGAGGAGTCGCATGACCTGTGGGGGTCACGTGACCTTGCGGTTACGCCGACGCCGACGGCGACGCCGCTCAAGCCGGAAACGGGCGCCTAAAGCGCGGTTCAAACAGGCCGGAATACGGAACCCGGGCCAGCCCGTGTCCGGAACCACGTAGTGCCTGGCCTAATCCTTTCCGGCGCCCGTTTGCGGAGCTGGCGCCACGGTTTGTTTTGAACGGCGCGCGGCGCGCGGCCACGGGCCCTCGTATACGGGAGCTGACGTCACAGCGGCTCCCCAGGCAGCCAATCAACGGCTGTCGTCAAGCGGAGTCGTCGCCGCTTTCGCGGGCGAGGCAGGCCAGGCAGGCGATGCCGGGCACGCCGGGCGCCGGGCACGCTTCGCGCTCCGTCTAGCAGACCGGCACTGGTGCCTCGTTTTTCGTCGCTTTGTCGGCTTTGTTTCGCGATGGCGTCATCTCGGCAGGATCCCGACTACGAAGCTCAGATTTGCCTCCTTATGAACACTTTGTGTGATGAGGTACGTCACATATGCAAGAACTATCGACTGCGTCGGCTGACTACTTGCGCGGCTGCGTGTGAGCACCTGCGGAGCGTGAAGAAAAAGAAGCGAAAGGCCGTCCGCGAGCTCCTGAAGTCTCGGAAAACGCTCTGCGGAGTATGCCACCATCGTGAGACTGATGTACGAAGACCCCGACGGCCGGGACTTCTTCGAGTGCTTCCGAATATGCAGAGCCAGGTAGAGTGTGCTGCTTTTATTCGGATTATTTTCATGTTATATATCAAGTGGCGTTCCACGTGGGCCCGCGCGTCGGTCGCAGGAACTCACGTGAAGCGTGAGTTCCTGGTTCAAGCTGTCAACACGCTCAACTATCAGCCGTAACTCACGTGAGGCGTGCGCTCCCGCAGTGGACCCACGTTTACATCATTTTTACCGCGGCAGGATCACGAGGAAGCTTTCGTAACAGTCACACGCTTGTCAAATTTTACTGCGTCTGTGCTATAAAAAATAGCAATGGCATGCACATGTGCAGCTGATACGACACACTCTTTCTGTTTACTATGTTGTGCTCCCTTGAGTGCATGTATGACGGAAGCCCGTTGTGCTTCCTTGTCGCTGTGCTAGCTAGGATGTGTGCTTACAAGCTGCTTGTGAGTGAATTCTGCACGAAAGCTCGCTTACTGAACCCAGGGATCTTAGGTTCAATCCCCACCCCTGCCCGTTTCGATCTGGATGAGCATCGCAACAGCAGACGTTCGTGTTTCTCTACTGCGTGACGGGTGTTAAAGATTCTAAGCTAGCGGTCATACAGTACTGCCTAAAAAACTCATCTACAGCGCGTACCGGTGTCGTTCACCATTTACCCTTTTAAGTGCATCCCACTGCCTTTCCGGTCTCTTTGCAGCCAGCAAACCAACCCACTGCCTGCCTCTACAAGCGGCCTTTCTAAAGGCCACTCATATTGCATTGAAGATGCCGTTTCATCAGGTTGCAACCACCTCCGTGTCTCCGAAACCATGTAGATAAAGTATTAAAAGCTAGTATCGAGGTCTTTCGCTTTTCCTGGTCCTTGTGGTCGCTACGATACCTGTCGTAGATCCAGGGGTACCGCTGAACTAGCTGAATTAAGTTTTCTCGGTACGATAAACGCAGCGGCAATTTCAGCCCTCTTCGCCGCAGCGGCACTCTTTGCAGCTTTCCTCGCGTCGGAGACGAGCAAGAAGTTCACCGTCGCAGCCCGTCCTCGCAGAGCAGGCACGGAGCATCTGAGGCATTCGCACGCGGTACCGCCGGCACCGCCGGTACTGCCGGTACCACGCGAACGCCGGTGGCAAGGAGGAGGCGGAGGAGGAAGCGCGCCGCGCTGATTGGCCGCGGAGAAAATACGGAAACCTACGTCACGACCCGGGAAGGAGAAAAGTTGAAAATTTTGCAACTCTTGACCCGGGTGCCGGAAGCCGTAATTACGTCCCCGCCCGTACGGGAGGGAGCGCTGACGTCACTGCGGGTTCCGGCACACGGACTGGCCCGGGTTCCGTATTCCGGGCCTGTTTAAACCGGGCTTAAGAGCTGCGCTCTAACAAAAAAAGACGACCGCTTGGTCGCTGCGCTTCCTCGCTACGGGGGATAGTGTATACTCCGTTTCACCTTATGTTCTACCGCAGACAAGGCTAGTAGCGCGAGCTCACGTAGCGTTGGGAGCTACTTTTAACGCACGAGAGCTTGTGCCGCCGAGATGTGCCTTAGAGCAAGGAGCTCGCGCTTGTTGCCTTCCCTGCGGTACACCATAAGGTGAAACAGAGTATAGTGAACGGCCAGACCTAAGGGGACGAAGAAGAAGGGCAGATCTCGAGACAGGAGATTGGAGGAACCGATCTCGTCGTGTTTTTTTTTAACTGAGGTGTTTCTTACTGGGTGTATCCTATCGGTGTTTCTAACTGGGTGTATCTTAAAAATAACGTATTAAATATTTATGTAGCCTCAACGGTACACATCTTTCTGAAACAGTTTATTTCCAAAAAGATCCATTTCAAACCAGAACCAAGTCTTTTTTGTCATCATCACCGGCACGAAGTATCACGTGAAAATATCGTGTCCCCCGATTGGATGCAGCCGCTTCAAACGTCTTCAAATTGCTCCCGAGTTGCTCGCTTGTTTCAGGCCGGACTCGATCTCAGCAATTCGTGTCGATCTAAGGAAAGCTAGAAAACAACCGCCAGCAACACCAAAATTGCTGAGAAAGTTGCTTTGTCTGAAGGGGCCTCACACACTCATTGCCCTCACGCACCTCACGCACTCATAGCCCTGACACCCTCACGCACTCACCGCCCTCACGCCCCTCACGCACTCGCTGGCCCTCACACGCCTCACGCACTCACCGCCCTCACATCCGTCACGCACTCGCGAGCCCTCACGCCACTCACCGCCCTCACGCCCCTACTCGCACTCCACCGCCCTCATGGCCCTCACGCACTCACGGTGCTCACAGCCCTCACAGCCCTCACGTCCCTCGCTCACCCTCACACTCATGAATTTTCCTAGTTCAGAAACTCACTCACCCTCACCTCACCTGTGAAGATGAGGGTGAGTAAGGGAGTGATGGCCCTCGAGTGAGGTTTGCCGAGGCATATGCTGATCAGTCAGTGGGTGATTTTGACATTCAGGAACTGAATGCTGTTCCGTGCTTCAGCGTCAGTAGTTCTAAAGTACCTCATAGCGCTTAGATTAGAAGGAGAAGCACTAGAATTTGAAGTTGGCTCTTGTGCAACCTTCACGGTCATCAGTTAAGACACCTACAGGTGAACATGGCCAAACAAGCCTGCTCCGTTACAAAAGAAGATATGACACTGCAGGCGTGGACCGGTGAAGGACTCGGAGGTTCTCCGTTCCAGCGCAAGTGCATGTAAAGCATAAGTCTAAGGACTATATTCTTACATTCCTAGTCAAACTGGAACAGGATGCAACCTGCTGGGTCACAATTGGTTCTCAGCACTTCAGATTCTACTCAGTAGTATTCACCACATTGAGCAAGACCGTACTATCACAACGGTGCTCAGCGCGCACCAGTGAGGTCTTCAAGTCTGAGATCACAAGGTACATCGGCACACGGGTACACTTGGAGAATAAGGAAACATCAACTTCTAGTTTCTTAAGGCCCGGCAAATTACCATTTGCACTACGGCCAGTTGTTGAATGCGGATTGCTAGCATTGCAGAAAGCAAGGCGTTATAGAGCCGGATTAACACTCCGCGTGAGCAACGCCTGTCGTGGTACTCAGAAAGGAAGATGGATCCGGGAGACTGCGGGGATTACCACAGTACTGTGAACGACGCAGCAAAACCTCCAAGGAGGAACTGTCTTTCGACGCTTGATCTCGCGCCAGCGTATCAGCAGCTACGAGTAACGAATGCCACTGCCGAAATATTGACGATCAACATGATCAAGGGGCTCTACAAAGTGAAAGGGACTACATTTTGGAAATGCGGCCGCCCCAGCAATATTTCAACGAGTCATGAAAACCACACTAGTAGCCATACCGGGAGTTAGCGTTTACCTTGACGATTTAATCATCAACAGAACAACTCCAGATGAGCACGCGCGTCGGCTGGATAAGGTACTCTCACGACCGGAAAATGCAGGGCTGAAGCTCAAGCCAAGCAAGTACTTCTTTGGCGTGAAGGAGGTCAAATTCTTAGGTCTACCGCATAAACGCAGAAGGAATTCGTCCAACCCAGGACAAGGTCCACGCAGTAGTCGAAGCACCAGGGCCAAAGATAAAGTTGCAGTTGCAGTCTTTTAGGCCTCCTGGCGTTTTACGACATGTTTTTAAACAATCGCGCAACAATCGCGGAAGGAGCTGTATAAACTACTTGAACAGAACAAATAGTTGAGGGGAAGAAAAACGCTCAACGTCTTTCGAAAAGCTGAAACATCGAGTGGCAGAAGTATACATGTGCTCGCACACTAAGATGAAAAACGATATCTAGTGTTGTCTTGCGACACCTCACAGCAAGATGCTGATGGGCGGGAGCCCCCGATCGCTTTTGCATCCAGAACGCTAGGCACTGACGAGCGGAACTATTGTCCGCCTAATCGTGAAGGCCTAGCCATCGTGTACGGGGCTCACCACTTCCATGAGTACATTGCTGGTATGTCCGTTACCATATTCACAAACCATCAACCTCTGCTAGGTCTCATCGGCTCCAACAAGCCTGTTCCACAAGTATTATCACCGAGGATGACTCGATGGTGCGTGAAGCTGGCCGCCTACCTCTACGGCCTGAAGTACAGACCAGGAAATCGTCACCAGAACAGCAGACGCTCTCAGTCGGCTTCCGTTTGCACACACAGAAGACGAACTGAGTCCACCTGGCGATATCTTGATGTTTTAAAGTTTTTCATGGCCTCCTCTGTCAGCGCAGCAAGTAGCAAAAGCTACAGCAAAGGACACTGTGCTGGCTGATGTATTACAAGCAATTCAGAAGCTCACTCTTCATCAGCTCAGATCTCCAGATTTCTTACCTTACGCAAAAATGGCGGCAGGACTGTCGACACACGGAAATTGTGTGGCATGGGGTGCACGCATTGTCATCCCCACACGGCTGAGGACGGACGCGTTCACGTTAATTCACGCGGGGCACCTTGTGTTAGCTGTCACCTAGGTTTGATGGAGTTGACTTCACGTCTCATGGTAATTTAATAACTTTAGGATAAGTACAAAACTTGAAGAAATTAACACATTGATACTCTCGGGGGCCGCGTGGTATTGGCAAACTTGCACACACCAATTTCTCCTGCTCGACTTCCTTTGTCTCCCCTCCTCCCTCTCGTCCCTTCTTCACTTGGGGTGTCTGGCGTCGCCCGCGCGCGTCCGGTCCGCCTCGCCGCTGGGTCCTCGCCACTGGGCGCCAACATTCAGCAACCCCGTCTTGGACACGTTTCCGCGAAAACGGGTGAACATACACCAAAGCACAAACGCACACAAGACTTTACTGCCCGGGGACTGTCAGGCTTCGGGGAGGGTCGCGTTGGCCTGGAAACCCTCAAGTAGCAGAGCCAACAAACACGCTCAATGGAAAGAGATGGGTTTCCGGAATACGCATACATTGGCGAAACAGAAGACACATAGACAAGCAAAGACGCGACAAGTATGTGCGCGCGCTAACTCGTGGAATTGTCGCAATGAAGACGTGCGCGCGAAACTATCTCTGGCGGTTTGGTATCGCAGAATGCAGTACCTGCCAGACCCACCGCAAGGCACCGCAAAGGAGCCCATGCCAGTCTGGTAGAAACCCTCCCAGCCTTGGGATACTAGTCACGAAGACTTTTCAGGTCCTGTTGACGGCCAGGTTTTCCTGGTGGTCGCTCGCGCCTACACTATATGGGTGGAAGTTCGGGTGATGCGCAGCATGACGTCGGCTGCCATCATTAAGGATTGTGGGCAATCTTCGCAACTTTAGCGTTCCCCGGAAGATGGTTTCAGACAACGGCACAGCGTTTGTGTCCGAAGATATCAAAACTTTCTGCCGGAATAACGGTGTAATATCCATCACAAGCGCGCCATACCATCCATCAACTAATGGCTGAACGCAGTGGTTCAAGAACTGAAAATGGCACTAGCTAAAACAGGAAGAGGAAGGTGTGAAGTGTGTTGTTGAAATATTTCTTTTCAAACAACACACAACAATCAATACGGCAACAGGAAGAGACACTACTTAAATGCTTTATGGAAAGGAACTTACGTCTGCTCTCGAGCGACTAAAGACATTCAGCCCCAAAACACCTGAAAGCACTGCCACCTTTACAAACTCACGCAAGCTGAATTTAGGCCAAAGCGATGGGCTAAAACATTTCCAGACGGTAAAAAGTGGATACCCGGAGTGATCAGCGTCCGGCTGGGACATCGCTCTTACATGATTCGAGTAGAGCCAGGTTCAATTCACCTGCACCAACCACATACGGCCGCGAAGAATGTCATGCATAATCAACCTCCACAGACAACTGTAGCGCCTGCATAGTACATTAACATCCGTGACGACCTGGCTCCGCTATCCGCGACAACCATCAGGGACAGCATTACAGCTGCGATTCCCACAGGATCGGCTCCTGTTGTGCCGCAGGCGGAGCCCTGACACTTCAGGCACTCGAAGAGGTCCGGAACCGGAGACCAGCCCGAAGATATTGACATGACGTCTAGTGGGTTGAGTGTTATGTCCTGCATAACATGTCAAAAAGAGACGGGCCTCGTCTTGTTCTGCCAATAATCAGATAGTGTACGTGCTAGCGCATGCTGTGCTTTCGGTCACGCCGCCATCAAGATCGGCGGTTGTGAGCGACCAGAGTAAAGCTACTTACTGTGTTTTCAGTAACCGGACCCCTGATTACTTCACACTTAACAGATGGTGGTATCACAACATCTTCCGTGTCACTCATGGTGCTCGTAGTAACTTCAGCGGAACATGAGAAACATTCAGACAACATGCAGCTGACACTGCAGTGGAATGACGAAAATATCAGTTGCCATTTCTGCTTGCGTCAGCCAGCTCACTGCGATGCGATAGTGAGACGTGCCATGCCTGACAGTAGCCAGTAGAACGCCAGCTACGGTGAATGTGGGAATGATCGTAAAACGCGTGTCTTTATTGTGCATATGTTTCACGTTTACTTTGGCAACTGATGCAAAAAAATACTCTTGTGGAGGCTATTAGCGGCGAGATGTTTCGGTGGCGCCCTCGTATGTCTACCTTTCGTGACGTCGTTACCTTGCGAACAGTCAAGGTTGATGGTGTTTGTAATTAGCATGGCGGAAGCTTGAAATCCTAGCGTTTTTGAAACAACACTGTCAACACCATTAAAAATGAAGTCCTCGCGTTCCTCTTATTTCCGTCCATGAGAACTCCTTTGCTGACGTCATAGTCAGCATTCCATATCGTGGAAGGGCCACCACATCGACGCTTTCGATCGCGCACGTCGCCAATAGAGTTCGCAGGTTATGACTGCGCTGAGCATTCAGCTAATTACTGATTTCACTTGTCTACTCGCTTGAGTGGGTGTCTAATCTTGATTCTGTTTGTCCTATGGTGCCTCGATGTCCTTCTGTATAGGGTGGTGCTTTCCTTGTAATACCGATGCCGACAGCACGCGCTTTCACGGGAAAATACAAAAAAGCCGACGAAAACAAAATATCGCGCTAGAGTAGTCAGCCTACAAACGCGTGCTGGGACACGCTCTTTCATTCGCTTTACGAACAAAAAAAAAAACGTTTGGAGCAAAATGGCCCGATGTTTCTACCTAAGCAAAGCACGCATGAAAGGCACTCTAGTTTTGTCCATATTCTATTTATTGGCTGGTCTGATTCGATAGTAACTCAGTCGGTCTATCGAAGGAAGCCTCAAGTAAAAGCTTTGCTAAGGCGGCCCTATACTTCGTTTTATGATAACTTGGCGAACTGTGGCGGCTGTGGCCCCCGCAACCCAATAAGGGCGTCGGAGCATGGCACGTTATAGCACTTCATGGTCGAGGCCACCGGCGTCTCATAACCGGACCAGTAACAGAGCCCTCCACGACCAATTGTAGTTCTCGGCTTCTTTTTCTTTTAACGGCAATGGAACTCTCGCGAGTTCATCTATAACGAGAAGATACAAACAAAAAATAATAATTAATTACAAATTTATGATTTTCAGTAATATTTGAACCAAAGAAGTGATGCCTCATCCGTATCCGCTCAATATTTTCGCCTGGGCCCTGGCATTAGCACCCGTCACACATTTGCGGCTAAATTGAGCGTATGGTTGCCTCATGAACTGTTCCCAAAGTGCTCGCTATTCTAGTAGGACGGAAATGTTGCAGCGGTGGTCGTTCATCTGAAGTTGGTAGGTTTCGGATCAGACGACTCTTGGCTTGCAGACAACAGCCGGTTCCTACGGGCCTCGCGCCTTCAGTCTGGCGTGGGGACACAAATGCTCCCGTGACGTCGGTCACGTGGCTCATTCCGACGCTCTTATTGGGTCGCGGGGCCCTAGCCTACACAGTTTGCCCAGTTATCGTAAAACGCAGTTTAGCCTTGACAATTTTGTTTTATGAGACCGAGATAAGACTACCTGATTTAATTTTGAGCAAGCCGGCACGTTGCATAGGAAGAATGACCCTGATCTAGCGTGAAGGTATAGGTTTCACCATGAGGACATTCCATTTGTAGCTGAAAAAGAGGTGTCGCACTCGATTAGAAAGACAGGTTAAATAACTTGTCTTCCTAATTAAGTGTGACACCTCTTGCTAATAAAGATTACAATGATAAACAACTTCATCACTGTCATCCCTCTATTAGTAGTTTGTTCCTGCATGCTCCCGTAGAGTGGTCACGTTGCCTCAACAACTCCCATAACTTTCAGCGTATATCCGGATCAACTAAAGCATTTAACAAATAGTTTCTACCTCTAACAATTGTGTACTGGAACGATCTTACAGTACTCTCTCGTTTCAATCACGGACCCAGTTATTTTTAGGGATTCCATCATCTTATATTTCGCAATATGGTTTCCTCTGGTGCCTTTTTACTCTCTTGTTACCAAACTGCTGTGTGTACCACTTTTCATCGTTGTTATGATCTTTTTGAATTGTATAGCTTAGTGTACATTGCCCCCTTTTTATGTAATGCCCTCGAAAGAGAGCCTTTAAGTAATGATAAATAAAATGAAATGAAAAAACGTTGTTAGGTATTTGGGTCAAGAAAGCTGTGCATACTTCAGCTCACTGTACAGTATTTTGAGCACATTTATCTTTGTAGAGTTCATCTATGATGACTATATTATCTATGATTTTGTAATGCTATCATTGAAGCACTCCATACTTTCTATTTATTTATTTATTTATTTACAATACCTTTAGGGCCATAAGGCGTCAGAGAGGGGAGTGGGTGTTAAGTACAATGTTTGATACTGCTTCTCGGAATCTGATGGAGTCCTGAATGGTGACGTTGTCTTCGGGAAGGTCATTCCAGTCCATAATTGCATCATGAAGAGGGGCGTGCTGATGTGCTGTGGAAAAACACTTTGGCCGGGCTATTTTATTGCAATGATCGAGTCTGGAGGAAAGATAAGCCGGTGGGGAAAGAAGAGACTGATTTAGAAGTGGTGAATAAAAAACTTTATGCAGAAGGCAGAGACGGAATATTTTTCGACGGGTGAAAAGCAATGGGAGAGAGAGATTTGATTTAATGAGGGAGACACTGGAAAAACTGGAGTAATCAGACTGAATAAAACGCGCAGCACGGTTTTGAACAGTTTCAATGTAGTCTGTTAATGTAGCATGATGAGGGTGCCAGATTGAAGATGCGTATTCTAATTTAGACCGGACTAGGGCAAGATAGAGGAGCCGTTTTAGTTGAGAAGGGGCGGATCTGAAATTGCGACGAAGGAAACCCAAGCTTTTGTTAGCGGAACTCACAACTGAATTAATATGGTTTTCCCAGGAGAGGTTTGAAGTTAGAAGAACGCCGAGGTATTTATACATATCCGTGGGTTGAAGAGGGATGCCATTGAGAAAATTAACAGGAGAGGTTTGGAAAGAGGAACGAGAGAAGCGCATGCATTTACATTTGCTAACGTTAAGCGTCATCTGCCAGTTAGTACATCAGCTCTGAACTAGGTCGAGGTCATTTTGTAGGGTTAAAAAGTCATGAGGGGATGTTATTTTTTGGTGAAGGACACAGTCGTCGGCAAATAGGCACATGGGTGAAGATACCTGAAAAGGAAGATCGTTGATGCAGATGAGGAAAAGTATCGGACCAAGCACCGTTTTCTGAGGCACGCCAGATGTTACGGGGGCTAAAGTAGATGAACAATCATTAACATGAACAAACTGATGACGCTGAGAGAAAAAAGATTCAATCCAGGAGAGAACATTATTATCGAGGTTTAATGACGATAGTTTTAGAAGCAGTCTGTTATGCGGAACTTTGTCAAATGCTTTAGCGAAGTCGAGAAATACAGCGTCAGTGGGGCAGCCAGAATCAATGTTTGCGAACAGGTCGTTGGTTAAGCAGAAAAGTTGGGTTTCGCAGGAGTAGTTTCGATGGAAGCCGTGCTGCGTTTTGTTTAAAAAGGAGATAGAATCAAGGTGAATTGATAGTTGCTTGTGGATTACGTGCTCCAGTATTTTAGAAGGTACAGAAGTTAGAGATATTGGCCTATAGTTTAAAGGAGAAGATTTATCACCGCTTTTGTGGACCGGGATGACCTTGCCGATTCTCCAATTTTCAGGAACCGCCGCTGTATCTAATGATTGCTGACATTTTTTTGTTAGAAATAGGCTTGAGGAATATTTAGTGCTTTGTAAGACCTTAGAATTTGTGCCGTCGACACCACAGGAAGAGGCCATTTTCAGTGACTTAATAATACTGACAATACATTCGTAATCAATACAAATTGGATCCATAGGTAAAACATTGCTAGTAATAGGTAAGGACAATGTTAAGGGACAGTGGGCGGTGAAATGGGAAGAAAATAAATGATTCAGAACTGTGGCACACTGATTAATCTCGATAATGTTCTCAGAATCATCAATAAGCGCTAGTGGGGAGTATGGTGCATGATTTACAACATTCCGAAATTGGCCCCGGTTGTTTAGTAGCTTAGATGGAAGGGTCTCCTGATAGAATATACGCTTCTGCTGCTCTAACATAATTTTATGATCAGTGGCACATTCATTATATCTAGACCAGGATAAAGCAGTGTCTTGTCTTTTGTTCACTTGGAGAATGTAAAATACATTGGATGTGACAGAAACCGCACTTAGGCGTCAATTATATGTCTGAGCTGTGCCTTCATTTTGTTTCAGTTGAAGCCCAATCTCAAACTACAGGGACTTGAGAGATATGTTTTTTTGTGCATGCCACTGTTGTGACATATTTGATAATCCTTATTGTTTGCTTAGTGAGGCACAGCGGTTACATGAACTTGACCGCTCGACGACCGGATTATGTTAATTCATGAAATGCAAGTCGGCTCTAGCGTGACTCCAACACTGTCAACAATAGCGCCTCGAGCACGTATACTTTCACCTAACCTATATTTCCATGAGAGCGTGTGTTAATCAAACGCTAAACCAAGACGGGAGCTGCAGCCACCAGCTTTGACAGCGTCATACAACGAACTATAGTTTGGCACAAGAAAGCACCCTCTTCGATAGCGCCATTGAAGCCTTGAACACTCGCATTTCAGAAAACGAAACGGAATTCTGCTACATTTTGGCTGGCTCCAAACATTTGCCTTTTAAGTATATGGTGTCTTTTCGCAAGAATCTAGACTAAGAGAAATGTGTCATTTCGCAAACAAAATTTATATCACTGTAATATATAAGTAATAATTGAGTAATACCTTTGCATTTATGTAAATTACGGTAGGGGCTACCGTCCCTTTGTGTAAAACAAATAGTGTGTTTTATATAACGAGCGGGTCACTCAAGCAGTCAAGTACTAGTGTCGGATTATTTTTCTCTCTGTTCCTTGTTTGGGTTTTTATATGCTCGTAGGTTGATATGTTGTGGTGTGTCAGCGGTTTTCATTTGTGCAATATCATTTTATCACCATAAAAAGCGGTGACGCAGGCCTTTATGGAATGGGTGATTTGCCTTTACTGCCGCTCCGCGTCTCTCCTGAGTTGAAATAAATGTATCAATAGATATCAGTGTGTTCTAGATGTTGTGAATACTGCCATCCACTCGAGTGTAATGTTTCCGAAAGTACAAATCGAATCTTCCTTTCATTTTTATAGTTTTCGGCATGCTCAGTAGCTGACGCAAAAAGTCGCCCAATTTTATTTTAGCTTTTTCACTATGTCCATTTGTTGTATAGGAAACTATAACCACTTTAACTGTCTAGTAGGGAAGTAATCGTGTATAAAATAACAGCCGCTCAGTTTTTTTTTTTTTTTTTCACTGGATCTCTCAGTGGACGTTTCCTACACGGAAAACCGCGAAGTATTGCGCACACACGAGATATGATTGAATACCTGGATACGCTAAGACCTCGCGATGTCGCGTTCAACGCTGCTCGCGTGAGAGATGTAAGCGGGACGTCGTAAACGCCGGTCGGGTCACTGTCGGAACTATTCGTCATTGCTCACAGTAAACGAGGGCTGTTTTAATAAAGTCTTCATGCCTGTGGTCGCAGAAAATATTCCTCTTTGAAGATGATTCGGTCTCGATAAAAATGCAGCCTGCATGAGGCCCCGGAGGTCGGCTGAATCGCTGCGCGAACGGGACTGGTCGACGGGAAAAGACGCGGCTGGATGCAGTCGCTCCCACTATCGCATAATCGCCGTAATGGATACGATGTCGGCGCTTTGGGGCGGATGCCTACGGTGGTTTAGTGCGTATGGAGGAGTGCGAATAAAAAAAGGGCAAACTACTCTTTCACGCCGGCAAAAGCCGTGTAAAGCGCTTGGTCTCACTTGTAGATCCCGTCACACGTCAAGCGGCCGCTATTTTAAATTTATGCGGCCAATGCAAAAAAAACAAAAACACCCACCCCTAGACGTGCGATTGCGGAACGAAGTACACGTTCAGAGATGTTCATATTACACAAGACCTTGCGTGTCAACAAGATACAGCGAGCCCTGCGTCGAAAAGAAACACCATTCAGGGTGGCCGCGCTAGGACAACGGTTTACATGTCTCGAGGTGCAGATTTTTGCTACCTGTGCAACTGTAAAAGATGTAGCGCCGAAATACCGATTGAGACCTCTCAAGAACATGAGTTCTGGCCTACATGAAGCCAACCTTAAGCTGGTCTACGCCTTCGGAAGCACTGGTAAAGGAGCGGCTGCGCGAAATATACTTTGTGCCATGCTACAATTTCCTCTACCGCGAACAAAGTTTTCGAAATACGATAAAGAGATTCTACGTAACACTGAGGCTGTTGCCAAGGGGTCAATGAGACTGGCTGCTGAAGAACCGAATGAATCGGATATGACTTGTTGTCATAAAGAAAAAGTATACTGGCCTATAAAAATGTTTAATACGGCGTACCTCAGCCTGCAATATCAGACGCTGCCCGAAATCTTGATGCACTGAGAGTGGGGGTCTATCTGGGAACAGAAACCTCCGCTTGCTTTATTAGACTCCGGGCAATCGAGAAAATGTTGAACCACCTCAAACTGCAACTACTGTGATTTAACAGTACCTCGTGCATCAGTTATTTTCTTTGTCGGTGTTCGTACTTTTCCTGAACTAAATTATTCTTATTGACGGTTTGCTGCTATTTGTGGTAGAAACAGCACAAAAGGAAACGCTTGTAGAGAACAGCGCAAGGTCCTGTCTGTTTTTCTTTTTCGTCCTCGTTTCTTTTCGCATTGTTTCCACCATAAAAACCCACCAATCTGATGATAATGCAATTAATGCAAAGGTGCAAGCGAGCTGAACAAGAATGACGCATGCCCGTGATTTTAACAACAGAATAAATTCGTGCGGTTACCAGAATGTCATCACAACCCCAACTCGTGTATCACTCACGGGTCAATCCATCCTTGACCTTCTCATTGTAAATATAGGCACACTTATTCCCGTGGCAGGTACAATATGCTATGATATAAGTGATCACTGTCCCATTTTATAGCGTATTTTGCTTCTACATCATGGGAAAAACACGTCAATCTAAATTAACATATCGGCACAGAGTAATATAGTAAACTTAAAGAGAGGCACAGAAAGCGCGGTTTCGCGGCCCGGAATGCAGTGCGTCTGCCTACCCTCCGCCGAGGCGGCGCATTTCAGTGATGAGTTTTACATTATTTTCTTTAAAAGTATTTCTTTTTAGAATTGTCACACCCCAGTTATATTTAACATAATTAAAAATATTAAATAGTTTTTCAAATGCTACGTCACAATCACGTGATGTATGGCGCTTATGTATAGTCTATGATGGCGTCTCCGCATGGTTGGCATGGGCGCCGTCTGCCCTTCTCCCACCGTGCTTCCTCAACTCTCTTCGGTCTGCCTACGCGAAGCAATGAGGGTACGCATAAAAACGTTCACCTTGAGTTCGTGCTTCATGTAGCCGAGCGGCTTCAGTTCTTAGTTTTTCAGCGCAGTAATTGGCGTCAGGTCGTCGGAGTCCTACTTCTTTGAACAGAAGGCAAGTTCTTTGCAACTTTATATTTTGCGTTGGTTAGCACAAAGATAGCGTAAACGGCAAGACACACGACACTTATTTCACACACTTGTGTTGATCCGTCACGTGTGCGGTAAGTTTTTGCTGTATTGTGACGCCGATCGAGCTATATCATCTTCTGACATGTTGGATTCACTTTTCGTTCATTTTTTTCGTCAGCCGATATTTTTCTGCTTTCGATATAAACTGCAGGAACGTGTCGTTGAGCTTGGATCCAATGAATGATGGACTTTAAGCTCTTCGTCCTTTTTCCCCCGCTAGATGGTGATGCCCTACGGAAGTTACTGCTGCGTGCTCTGGTGCGCCAACAATGAAAAAGACAAATGAAAAGCCAGGTGTTAAGTGCACGGGATTCCACGTGATTCAAGGTACATATATATTTCGATTCAGTCCTTACTTAGACCATTTTCTGAAGCAAGCCTCTGATATGGCTGAAAAGATATTTGCAAAGACAACATAGTTTTTTTTAATATTGTTCTTTACAGTACGTATGGCAAGTCAAGAAAACTTCCAAATATTTCGGGGCTAGATAGGTAGTGTTGTCTGAGTTACACACCACGTTTAACAAAAACAAAGGAGTAAAAAAAAAAATGAATATTTTTCTGTAGGTAAACTTTTCTAAAACGTTTGCAAATGACACCCATAAAAAGTGATGAAATGACAACCAGTCAAAAATTTCTTTGATATAACTTTAGCATGAATACAAAGACACCGATCTCTTTCATGTTGCATGACCGCGTGGGTTTCAAATTCATGACCATTGTTTGTTTTCCCATATATGCACTTTCCAAAAAAGAAAAAAACTATCGGAGGGGATATACAACCGTGAACTTTCCGAAGCGCGAAGATTTCACTTTGCGGTGGCGTTCAAAACTTCCGATATGCAAAAGAGCAGGGCTCACACATCTGCAGTTAATATCACCTGTTCAATGAATGGAACATAGGTAGTAATTACAATGATTTTTTTCCAGGTCAAAGACATGGGTACGGTATACTAACCGCCCTGAGCTCCTGGGAAAGACCGCCACACAGCTCAATGTGGGCTACCACGTAGTGTAGTGAACACTTCACTACAGACTTTATGGATCCTGGACAGACAGAGACTTACCAAACTGCTGTCCCTACTGTTCGACCGGCAATAAGTAGGCTCCCTGCAACAACACAAGGTAATAACTTTTCTTTGCTGGCAGATTGTAACGGGTTCCAATTTTATATTTTTGTTGTAACCAATGCTAGCTCTACTTTATTGCTGCCATCTGCCAGCATGATGTTAATGCTGCTCCGTGGCACAGTCTGGACTGTAGAATCGGCTTTATTTTTGTTTAATTGGTTGCCACACAACTCTTGTATTTCCAGTTATTTTATTGTTTT
>JAZHYW010006754.1:0-16882 GCA_037355805.1 Ixodes ricinus
CGTGAGCATTGTGGGTTATTTGAAATTCTTGCGCGAGGAATGCAGCTCTGACGTCATGACCGCTATCGACCATACAGGATTTTCCAGTCATGCCACCGACATCGGCTTTTCTGCGACATGAGCTCCTTAAAGGGATGCTGAACCGATATCTGAAGCTGCGGGAAATAAGCCCCCGGACAAGCTTCCCGGGTCGGCACTATACCTCCAAAAAAATGCTATTCATGTAAAGGGATAGAGATCGACAATTATATTTCTTGAAATGACGACCGCCGATTGAGCCAGAAGCGCCAGACGCTCTGACGCGCGCGAGAGTAATTCCTCTGGGATTACTCGCAACGGAACTTGGACGACAACAAACCGCAACACAACTGACGTGAAACAAGTCGAGCTGCCGACGCGCCACAGCGTGGAAGAAAGCTGCGCTTTGAATAATAGTAGACGGATGCCCGTCGCGCTCGACGTGTTTGCCAACCAATCCAGGCCAAGTTAGCTGCGCACTACCTGCAAGCCACCCGGCCACCCCCCAGTCTACTTCTGCACCTGATAGCGTCGTAGCGACGGCAGCGAATTTGGTCTGTGAGTTTTTCGGAGCTCGGCGATTTCTTCCGTCCTGATACTTTGGCCATGACGATCGCCCTGACAGCGTGCGTTCGCACGTCGCACTTCCGTTTCGACGGCGTCCGACAGGGTTCGTACGCCGCATTTCCGCTTCGTCGCGCCACCACGCGGCGTGAAAGCGCACGCCGGAGCCAACGAGCTGGGCCGGAGCCACGGAGAATAGACCATTTGCTGTCTTACCCAAGCATCAAGGAGAATGCAGGGATTGGTGTTCCACGCGCTACACGCGCACGCCTTTCCTGTATAAAAGATTCGAAGTAAATAACCAAAAGAAAGCATTGACGAACGCGCGTGCAAGATGCCATTTGTTTTAGGTTTTGCTTTGGAAAAGTTACTACTGCTGAGGCCAGCACGTGCGGCGCGTGGGAACACCAATCCCTGCATTCTCCTTGATGCTTGGGTAAGACAGCAATAGGTCTATAGGAGGGTAGGAGAGTTCATGACGTCAGCCGCGTAGCCTCCACAAGCCATGCTCCCTTGACGCCTCGCCTCTTTCTCACTTTCCTCCTTACCTCCCCACTTTTCAGCGCAACATGACCACATCACGTGACCGTAGCTAGCCTTCGTCTAGCTATGGTGTACTAGAATACACCATAGTCTAGCCCTTCGATCTGATAAAACCTACCGGACGAAGCGCGCAAGCCTGCGAGGATCCTCCTACAATCCACCATCCATCTCGCACGTGACATGTCACGCGCACCAATCGCCAGAGTAAATCCGCGGTCACGCTGGGCACAAAATCGTTTAAACTTTTTCATGACTAGGCTTCACCAATATTGCAACGTGCCCTCTCCTAGTACTTCTAACCTCCTTGGTCGGAGTCAATCTTGGTGGCTCACCATAGCCGCGTTCTGCGTACTACAGGTTTGCTGTCGTCAACGAAACGAGCTTTCAAAGAACTCACCAGGTGCACCTTATAATATTTATTTGCATAAATCATACATTTTAGACTAAATTTATTGTTTGCAAGTACCGTCACTTAAGAGCCATTCGTGTGCTGTAAATATCAAAACGACAAAGAATTTAGATTCTGTTTTTCGGTTCGGCATCGCTTTAACGCTATCGGGTTAAAATCATTAATTAGCAAGGGTGATGCTAATTTGCAAATTAAATTGACCGGCATCTTGTCAACAACAAACCTCAACAGCCAGGCTATGCCAGCTTATCCTGCATAAGAAAATGTTCCACTTGGGCAAGCGCTATTTTGGGCCTCATCTCGATTCTGAGTGCGAAGGCGCGTATAGATTAGAGTGAACAATCGCGATTACTCCTTGCGGCATGATTAGTTGCATGCATGCGGTGCTGAGTGCAAACTATGTTTGGTTGTGAACAACAAAGCAGCTCTGATTGCCGCTCGGTGTTTCTATAAAAAATAGACTGTGCGAATTATCCTAAAACTTTTGTGACACTTTTGAAAATTTCAATGCGTTTAGCTCAGTTGTGTCGTCATCATATACATATATATATGTAGGCGTATTTCGTAAACCATATCTTATGATATATATGGCCACCAGGTGCTCATTTCATAATCTTATGTGATCTAATTATTTCCTGTAGTTCAAGGACACAATCACGATTTCACTTTTTATACTGCGACACAAAGTTGTACCAATCACGGGTATTTTAGGCGACCTACCACACTCCGCGACGGCATTTTACACCGTGTAAATAGATCAGCTTGAACTTTTAGAGTTTTACTTCAAACACGAAGAAAGGACAAGAAAATAAGTGATAGTTCTAAATTCAGCTGATCTATTTACAGGTATGTACCAACAAGCTCAACTCGTACTCTTGTACTTAAACATTTTGATTCAGGTAAAATATATGTAACTGGTAAACAAAGGGATGTTGAGTCGTATGAACACGACGTTATGTACGTTCATGTAGACTTTCTTCACTCTTGCGTACGAAATTAGATAACTGAATTTCATAATTTTGGTACCAAAAACAAAATAGTAAATTGCACGGACGATCGAAGAAGCTATATAGTTAATCGTCTCTGCGTAAATAGTGTATATTGCCAGAATAACGCGGAAAAAATATTCCCAATTTAGCGGTTCAAACCGGTTCGAACCGGTTCGAACCGGTTTGAGCCGTTATGTTTTGCTCCCCGGAACTGAACCGGAACCGAACCGAAAGCCGTGAACTCCGAACCGGAACCGAATCCGATAAAAATTTCGGTTCGACACTCTGGTACTAGAGTGACTCTTGCCACAACTGGGTGAAGTTGGCGCATCGATTCATCAACAACCTTCCCACCAAAGATGAGTGGAGTGCCAAGAGGTGGTTATGTCAACTGACATTGGCTTGATATGGGTATGATGCTGCTACCCTTCCGGATTCCACTGACTTGCTGGTCAAAGCGCTTTGTGGGAGGTTTGCTTCTCTAAGGAGGACACGGCCTGGAAGACAAGTGGCAGGGAGTAACTCCGGCAATATAGAACAAAAAACATTGAGGAAGAGAGAAACAAAAAGAGGTAGAGTTCTGCAGCCCCTGCCGTGTTTACGCTTGCTTTTGAGCTCGACGTATAAAAAACAAAAATCTCGAAGTCATCAGGCCCATTTCAGTGAGCCGGAATCTCGTATTACTATCCCCTCGGGTAAAAGTGGTGATACCAAGGCAAACCTTCCACGTTTGAAAAGAGCCTGGCAAACAGAAAGACAAATCTAGTATTAGAAAGAGCCGTTTTGACTCGCCCCTGTACCCTGTGCGGTTGACGAAAATAACCACCTGCAGTTACTGAAAAACGAGTACTCCATGAATCCTAAGAACAATCATACTACACGAAAGCAGTGTAGCATCTTCTTTAGAAAATTTGCTCAGAATCGCTTGAATATAGTTCAGAAATATGTATTCCTCAAACCTATTTGAATTACAGCAAACTTGGAATAAAACAGCATAGGTAATGAATGCGTACAACTCACAGGTTCGTCTCTTCCTTGAACATTTTGAAGGAAATTTTTCTCTTGTTCAAAATTGTTGTCTTAAAAAAGTGGGTCTAGTGTTTTCCTTAGCTTGCGAACGAGACATCTCCAGTAAACAACATGCCTCATAACACAAGTGTTGCCAAAGATATTCATATTTTTATGTTAAGAAAGTTTTAGGGGTACATTCGCATTTCTAATTAAAGCACTTGGACTTCATACTTGGCATCAGCCTCCTTTCTGTACATGATATTTCCACATCAAGTGAAAACATCGTCATCTCATGGGTACCCTCTCCCTTGCTTTGCGCATGTGGAAGGGAACGAATGTTATATAGTCCTGGAGGCCTGCATTTTGCAAGTACGCGGCGAAAGCAATGGCTTTTTCAGACAGTACTGGCTTGAGACAAGTAATTGCGCAGTCCTTGCTTGCTTTCCAAAAACAACAAACCAGCGCTTTGGCTGAAGTCGTAAACAATTAAGTGGTGCATATATTCCACTTAAGTACCTCATCATTCCTACGGCAGTGTACGGAGAAACGAGGGTCATAAATTGTTTAGAACGGAGCCCGATTTTAAAAGTACACACAGGTCCATTAGCCCGCGACTATATGCATAGTATATCACTTTCCCGAGGGAGCAACTCACAACCATGCGTCTCACGAACGCAACGTGACCTAGGCTTCCAAGAAGCGGGGCTTCGCTCCACGGGTTTTGCCGAAATCAGGCAAGAAAATTGCGCGGAAAAAGTTCAAGATAAAAGGCTAAAGTATTTATAACAATGCCAAAATAGATTGACTTTACATCCAGCTGAAGTGGAGCGCAACTAGCACCTGTGGTCTATGCGCATCGATCCCGGGATCCCTGCTCCACGAACTGAGCGAACGAGAAGTTGGTAGTCAGTAGAGTAAATGGATGTAAACAGTTGTCCTTAGTCTTAATTGTACATACCGCATGGGTAGATATGTGACGTTAGATGACTTTCAACTGCAGAGGAGTTGCAGCTCGAGCGGCGCTCTATCTGGAAGTCAACTAAATTTAATATCGCGTAAATGTTCCCCTGCTTGGGGATCTTCCGAATTCCCAACATCTATTCTTTCAAATTTTCACTCTTTATGTTACGGAGATTCAGAGTTTGAGCGCCACAGTTTACAGAGCGCTCATGAGTGATATGCTACAATGCAACCCGGTCGTTGTTTGACCACCATGGGGTCATGACTCATAACGCACATTTGAAAACACCCTGCGCATGAGAGCGTGTCGTTTTAACGGTGATAATCTCATCCATTGTTCGGAAGCAGACTTGTACGTTACTTGTAATCAGTTACATTTTATCGTAACTCTTTAAAGCTTCAGTTACGTTTTTCTGTGACGTTTACTGTAATTCAATTACTATGTTTCTGTAATCAATTACAATTAATCAATTAAATGTTTCCGAAAGAGCTACTAATATTGGCTATCACGTGGTACGAGATGTCACGTGATCTTCAACGCTACGACCGGCGGGATTGGGGAGAGCGCGTGCCAGGCACAAGTGTCGTCTGCACCGCACTCTTCGCCATGTTTTAATGTCTACGATCATTCGACGACGTCTGCAACAACTGCGGCATAAGTCTGCGCACGTAGCGTCCGTAGTGTGGACGAAAATCTGAGAGACAATAATCACAAGCGGCGAGACAACGACGGCGGTTGCGACGCGGGAGCTGGCGGGAACACGGCGGGGCGGCTGTACTGCTCCCATGAAGCGCGCTGCGCTGGCGCGTTACGCCAATCGCGTGGACACCGCTGATCGCCGAGAGGAAACGCTGCTGACGGCCTCCGTTACGCTTGCCCGGAAAGGTAAAACAAGCAAAAGGAGGCAATGATGAGGACGTTTAGCTCAATGTTGGCTGCGCCCACGCCGTAGCCTTGACTGCGCTGTTGGTTGCGCCTCAATTAGCCCGCTCGTGTTAGCCGATTTTGGCAACTTGGCGAGTTGCAAAGTTGCCGGACCGTTTAGGAAACATTTAGACAGAACTACGTCGTAATAATTGACGTGCGGTCACGTGATACTGAAAAGAACTGCATTGTATTTAAAGAGAAGCTGAAGCGGTTTTAAATTCGAGGAAGAAATACTCGCCCCTTGCTAACTAGCCCCCAGCCATTACGAATATCATATTCTCTTGGCTCATTTTATGCGCGGATTTGCCAGAAAAACGCCTTCAAAGTAGTGCTAAAACCACGCCCCTCCGAAGTAGAGAGAAAGGGGAGAGAGGAGGAAAGCCTATCAGTCGACGTCACGAAAGGTCCTTTCGTGACGTCGGGGATCCGCCGGGACTGGCCGCGCCCTCTCGTAGGCCGCTGACGTTCAGAGCCGTCATCGTTCTGCAGCTGCATAGCGCCTGTCTTTATCCGTTGACCAGTCGTGCTATTGATTCGATCCCCCGACATGTTTATTGTTTTCTCGCTTGTTCACGGGGTTGCGGAATTTTCGTGGCACTGACGTGGCTGACTCCAGCGTAGCCGTCGGCTGCACAAACCGAGTTCGGCGTTGTTGCTACTTGCGCTTACCGCCCCTTTTCACGCCGACACCGAGATGTCAACGAGGTGGGTTCCCGCTGTGCAAACAGAGAAGTTTGGACCCAACAAGCACACTGTTTTCTGTTCCGAACGTGTTTCGGACGGACGGCGCGTAGGAAAACAACGTGTTCTAAAAAAGGCTCGTCTGAACCCGACGTTATGCCGACCATCTTTGAATGTAAGACGGCCCCTCAGCGCATCCAAAGGCACACGCAAAAAGGAGATGAAACTAGAGAGGAATTATCAGTCGACTGTTCTAGAGAAAAGTTAGCTATTGCGCTTTCAGTTGTGAGTAGTAATATAGTAAAGAAAACCTCGAGCATGTATCCAAACATTGGGCTTCCTCTGGCTATTTTGTGCTAACCGTCTGATGTTAGCTGGTTGTTTTTCTTTTTTGTCTCTTTCTGTGTCGCTGAGGTGACCATACTCGTACAAGGTTCGTTCGAGAACTTTAAAACTGACCAGTTTCTGTAATACTAATAATACTCTGCATACACAAGTATGTGTATGTAGAGGCCCACGAAGCCCTCACCACGATCATAATTTCACACGTGCTTCTATTGGCGTTGCCAAAGAGACGGGTGATCCTTCCACGCAATTACTCTTGTAGTCTAATACCTCTGTCAGACGAGGACCTAAAATTACATTTACGCTTAAAGGCTTTTAGAATATGCAAATCACATTCAAGGTAAACCGTTTGCAGGCACAACTTTATACAAACAGGGACATCGCGTTCAGGGGAAACTCGTCGGGCTGACAGAAGAGCTCGCAGGAAACTATCCTTAGGCGCGAGGAAGGGTTCTTTAGCTCTAGCGTTGGTGAACAATGCAGCTTGCACGCTCACGCGTTCAGCAGCTGTCAAGCACGAAGGCCGAAGTGGGCCGAATTCCTGTCTTCTGAGGACCGTTTTGGGGAAAGCCACGCAAATCCGGCCTGTCGCGTCCCGTCAACAGCACTCCATTTACGGTCAGCACTTTTAATGCGAATAGCATTCTTGGATACTTCACGCACTTTTCGTCTATCTATGTATCTATCTGGCTATCTAACCTCTTACGCCGCGGGTCGATAAATAAATAAAAAAGACCGGCGCCGGCTGGGATTCGAACCGTTGACCCTTTGATCAGCAGGCAGACGCGCTAACCACAGAGCTATGAAGGCAGTCATTCAACGCACTCTAAACGGTTGTTTATATCTTTACCATAGGACGCGCTTTACAGCGCTGTCACAGCTACCGGTGCGCGCGTTCCATGCACGAGGGCATGGAACGGCGGCCGTGCTCACCCTCTCCTGAGCGCTGAGAGCTGAGCACGGCTGCTAGCTCACCCTCTCCCGCGCTCGGGAGAGGGTGATGTAGCGGCTGTGCTCAGCCTCACGAGAGCGGAATGAGCCCTCGTGCATGGAACGCGCGCGCACCGGTAGCTGTGACAGCGCTGTAAAGCGCGTCCTATGGTAAAGATATAAACAACCGTTTAGAGTACCGTTGGTTGAGACTAGCTGAGACGCCAGAAAGTCTGGTCGGTACCATTTTGAGTGTTTGTGTGTATGGCGCGTGCTTTGCTCGCCTTCCTAAGTGACACAAACGCACGTGCTGGGCTGCGGAGATCGTGCGCAGGGCTGTGAAAGTGTCAACAAATTTAGAATCGCCTCAAGAGTGGGCTGGCGTATCTAGAGTGTGCCGGCCACCTGACGAACGCGCATAACTCCGCACCGTTTGATGCTATTCGCATTAACGTAGATAATCATTCCCAAAGGATGGGTTCTGCTGGTTTTTTAAGTTATAGTAAGCAGCAGTCAACGTTCCGGCACGTCGGCTATGTCGCGTCGCTACCCTTCGGCACAAGCGGCTTCTGGCGACTCCCCGCATCACTCCTGGGACCATTTTTCTGCTCTGCCAACGGCTGGACGCATACTTTGTCATACCTAGGGTTCTCCGGGCCTATGCCCCTTCAGGATCCGCCGAAATATCTCGTAAAATCGAAAGCCGAGCCCGGTTTACAAAAGCTAGAAGTACCGGTGCACGATACTTCTAGCTCGATATCGGTGTATCGGTGCCGTTGCAGCCATCAATTTGGTTCTCTTTGCTTGTTTTTTTTTTTGCGTTTAGTGATTATTTGGGTTAAACGGTTGTGATATTCGGAATCAGCAGGCACAAATACGTCAGAATCAACCATTAATTCTTTTTTTTCTAAGCTCTTCTACTTAAACGAAGTATACACGTACTCAGCTCTTTTACGTTACGGCGCCGTGGTGGCGCGTGGGGCGCACTTCCGGTCTTGGGCTGTGGGCGGAAGTCACCATGCGGGACGTGCATTCCTGTGTTGTTTTGGAAGAAACCGGACAAAAACCTGCCTTCTGGTCAAAACGCCGCGACTAGGGGCCGTACCAAAAGAGTCGGGAAAGGTTTAAAGGTCTTTATGTGTTTCCTGCCTGCTCGGTTCGTCCAAGAACGTTGATAGGTGCCGTGAAGATTAAAAACCAGACGCCGTTGGACCACGATTGCTTGTGCGGGAAGCACTTTGGGTTGAATTCACGGATACTTGTGGTCGTCAGATTTATTTGTTTTGTTCCAACATAAACGCGGGAAAATCGCCTAGTTGTGCGGTCCACCTGTGGACTACGTTCAGCTGCGTCAAGTTCAAACGGCTGCCTGATCGTTCGAACTGTCATCTGCTCTTTCAAACGTTTCTGCTTGTTATCGTCTGCTTGTTCAAAAGACAGCAGCCCGTAGACCAAACGTTGACCCGGTAATTGCGATAAGAAGTAAGTGCAGGCCTAAAGCTCGATGTAAACGGTAGATACAAGGAGATGTTGATCATTGTCACCAGTGGCCATCACCGACTTGTTAGGCCTGATTCACTTGGTCCGACTCTGCTTTCAATTTTCAGTACCGACGTCGACCATCTCAGCACAGTGACGGATCCAAGGGGGGGGGGGGGCGGCTGCTGCCCCCCCCATACAAAGTCGACCCCTCTCCCCTTTTCGGAGGGCAATATGACATGAGTGGACCCCCGGTGACATGAAACAATGGGAGAATAGCATCCTTACCAATTTTCCCACCCTAAATCCCCCCCCCCCGAAAAAAAGAGTAAAAAAAAACACGGAGTTTGGATTTGCTCCTGTCTCAGCAACGGTACACGCTTTTGCAGCCCGAGCGACATCGCGACTGAAAATAGCGAGCAGAAATTCATCATGCGAATCAGGCTTTAGCGCCCATTCTGCGGCGTCCACGCGGAATAAATCGCTGCACAGTCACATTATTCACGCGGCGTTTTGCGATGTGACGAGCCTCGTTAACTTCGCTGAGGCCGATAAAGTAACCAGACATTGCCAGGAAGACATGAAATCAACAATTCCAACGCGGAAAAGAGCACGGGGACTCACACCGACGTCGACAACATCGCCTTCCAGTGGTTTGTTTATGGGCGACGGCGAGCTTCTTGCCCTCACACCGTCGCGCATGCACGGCGCGGCGGCATCCGCTAGGGGCGCTCCGCTTTGTTTGCAAACATGAGTTGGTCTATAGTGCACAGGCTTTGCTTGCTCTCGGTGGTGTCGCCTGTAACTGTCGTAGCAAAGAGTATTCACATGACGTCATGGTTCAGTGCGGTTTTCCCTCAGTCGCCACCGCTAGGTGTTTGATGTGCGCACGGAGCCGTGCAAACTGCGGACGCGTGATTTTTTTCCTTTTTCTTGACGTTCTTGCTGTGTGTTATGCGATTTTCTCGCAACTCAATTTGTTCTTGTGTTGACGTGTTGATGTGGATATGACCGATAGTCAATATGGTGTTCTAATACTATGAATACCATAATTTAGTTTTTTCTATCAGAACTTTACCTCTGTATGCCTCGAACGTTCATACGCCCCAATGAGCGAGCATGCGCGTGGGCGGTTCTCTGAATACTTGTGTCGCCGAGAAATTTCGTATAGTTGCTGTTTGATGGATCGAGGGCCCGTACCGTGAGGACAGGGTGAAGCGAGCCAGGATAGCGACCGACACGTTCCAGAACACAACAGAGGAATGAATTTAATCAAGCGACATCAACTAAGTACAGCGAGAGGGGCGCCACAGGAATGCGGCAGACTATTTACAAAGTCGATAGGTGGCGACCTCTACATCTCCCCCTTTATGAAAGATGAAAGATGGAGGAAGCCCACTACATAAAACTTCACAAATTTAAACGAGTCGGCCGAACAACACGTCGGCCACTACGAGTTCGCACAACACCGTCGCTGTCAGTTGGGACCGGGACCGGCTCAGTGTGCAGGGGCGGCCCTGTCGGGCTTGCAGGTCGTGGTCGTTCAGGAACCAAGACGTGTTGCGCTGGCTCGGGCTGATCTTGTGGTTGTGCCTCTCCACCGAAAGGCACAAGATGGCGGCGATTTCGTTGAAGAACACCACCACGTTCTGTTTCCACGATATAACTTCGTGGTCGTTGAGCAGGACTCAACACTGTAGCGCGCACTTGATCAGGTCTCACCCAGACTTGCTCTCCGGTTCGAAGTGACGGCAGGTCCCTGGCCGCGTGACGCCGGTTGTAGTCTGCAGCCTGTTGTCTTTTGTAGGCTAAATCATTGCTGGCGACCTTGTCTTTCGCTGGCCAGTTTGGACGAAGCTGCTCGTCGCGCTTAGGAACTCGGGTCTTCAGCTGCCTCCCCATCAAAAGCTGGGCTGGGCTGAAACCGTTCACTCCCGGGGTGTCTCGGTAGCTGAGGAGGGCCAGATGGGGGTCGTCTGCCTTCCGAAAGAGGTCTTTCACCGTCCGGATCATCCTCTCAGCTTCTCCATTAGACTGGGCGAAGTGAGGGCTGCTGGTCACGTGGTCAAACCCGTAAGATTTAGCGAAAGATGTGAACTCTCTCGAAGAAAATGGTGGACCGTTGTCAGACCTTACGCGCTGAGGAATTCCATGGCGAGCGAAGATGCTCTTGATCACGTCTATGACAACCTGAGCTGTCGTGCTTCTCAGCGTCACAACCTCTGGGAATCGGGAGTAGTAGTCCACCACCAGGATGAAGGTCTGTCCGTTGAGGTGGAATAGGTCCATGCCGAGCATTTCCCACGGACGACCGGGAAGAGGGTGGAGACCAGCGGCTCCGACAAGTTCACACGAGTGGAGGCGCACTGTTCACAATTGGTAACCATGGAAGTGATCTCCGCAGTTATGCCTGGCCACCATACTGATTCTCGAGCCCGGGCTTTGCTACGGTTAATTCCCTGATGTCCCTCGTGCAGCAGCGTCAGCACTGGCAGTCTCAGTGAAGAGGGGATGACTAAGCAGGCACCCTTTAAAAGCCTCTGACACGCCAAAAAAATTTTTTTCATGCTAGGCGTTGAAATGGCATATCAGGACATTACAAAAAAATTGTTTCACTATAGAGTTGCGTAGTTTTTTTATAAAAAATAGAAATACGAGGCCCAATTCAAAGTTCCCGCCAGTGCACTGTGACGTAACAGTGTACCGCAAGGTGTCGGGGCGGTCAGAAGGGAGGCATCGACCTACGTCACTAAAAGTGGGTTCGCCGGAAGTCACGTGAGTTTCACTCCTCGTGCTCTCCGCGACCGTGCCTAAGACTTTTTTTTTTTTTTATTCTGCTCTTCGTACGAGCGATCGTAGAAAACGAAGTTTCAGTTCCACTAGCTCTTTATCGCTGCACCGTTGGTTAGTTTGCGTGCTGTAAAAGTTGAGGACGAAGAGTCAGTGGATCGACGTGATGGAGGTCAATGATGAAAGCGTTGCGAGTACAAGCCAGTGTACGAGTGCATGCCGTCAGTCCGATGATACAGAGCTATACTGGGCACAAAACAAGCTATCAAGTTTTGAAAAAAAAATTTTAGAACGCTCGCAGAAATTAGGATTGCTAGCATACGACACGCCCGATCGCATTGCTGAAGGTTCAGACACCAGGCTGCAGTTGAGGTCTCACATCGAGACCTGTGAGTTTTAGTAAACTTCGCCTAGGGTTGTAATCTTCATCACTAAAGTGCATCGAGCATATCCATCGCCTACCCACGGATTCTAATAGCTGTCCTGCGGGAACCGCAGTCAGCCACCGGTCCATCTCTTGTATGTCTCTCGGAAATGCATGCAGTGTGATCTCTTCTTCAGTTGCTGAAATACCGGGACAGTCCCTCACACAGCACCTTCTAGGCATTGTAGTTGATCACGTCAATTCACTGACTCCTCTTCTTCTACCTTTACAGCAACATTAAGCGATGAAAAGCAAATAAAAGAAACCTTGTCTGCTTGGATCGCTCGTGGAGGTGCGGAGAATAACAAAAATATTTAAAAAAATATTACACGCGCTCGCGGTAAGCACGAGGAGGGATACAACTCACGTGACTTCCGGCGATGCCTCCCTTCTGACCGCCCCGACACCTTGCGGTACACTGTTACGTCACAGTGCACTGGCGGGAACTTTGAATTGGGCCTCGTATTTCTATTTTTTATAAAAAAACTACGCAACTCTATAGTGAAACAATTTTTTTGTAATGTCCTGATATGCCATTTCAACGCCTAGCATGAAAAAAAAATTTTTTTGCGTGTCAGAGGCTTTTGAAGAACACCGTTGCCAACAGATAGTTCATCCATCACGGCAGCATACTTTCCCAGATGCAGTGGTAACTTTGACTTCTGCGGCCACCCGCGCTGGCAAAGGAGATCAGCGCACTGCACTCGCCATCAGAGCCTTGTGCTTTCCTCACATTCTCCAGGCTGACAGGCAGAATTTCGGAGGTGCAGTTAACTACCTCTGTGGCAAAACGTTCCGCAGTGTCCAGAGGACAGGGCGCCTTTGGAGGAATCCGCGACAGCGTGTCCGCTGTAGCCAGCAGCTTTCCAGGCACGTAGAGCATCTGGAACTGATAGCGCATAGTTTTGAGCCTGCGTCTCTGTACCCGCGGAGGTAGCATGTCAAGCTCCATCTTTCCAAACAGCGAAACAGCGACTGTGCGGTCCGTCTCCACGTCGAAGCTTATACCACGAACGAACTCGTCAAACCACTGGATGGCCCACGCCGTCGCCGATGCCTCCTTTTCCGTTTGACCGTATCGTTGCTCGGTATCTGTCATTGACCGCGAGGCGAAGGCGACCGGTCGACGTTCTCCCCGACGGCTGAGTCTGCAGCAAGACGGCACCGGGTCCGAAAGAGCTTGCGCCTGCAGAAACCGTCGTGGCATACGCCGGGGGAAGAGCAGCTCCTTGATCTTGGCAAACGCTGCCTCTTGTTCATGCCACCACGTCCAGCTCATAGTTTTGTTCAAGAGGGCCCAAATTGGGGCAGTGACGTCAGAGATGTGAGGCAGGAATCTGGCTAGGTGGTTTACCATCCCAAGGAGGCGTCTGACGCCAGCGATGTCATTCGGAGGATCCATGGTCCGGGTGGTTTCCACTTTACTGGGATCTGGCTTGATGCCTTCGCCGAAACAATAACTCCAGGAAGGAGACCTCGGTGACTCCAAACCGGCACTAGTCTTTGTTCAACGTGACGCCAGCTCCGCCAGCCGAGACAACACCTGCTTGAGCCGAGTCGTTCTTCTGTACGCCAGCACGTCGTCGATCATACTGGCGACACCTTCTGACCTTCGAGGATTCTGGCCATTTGTTTCTGGAAGTACTCCGACGCCGAGGGGATGCCGAAGGGGAGTCTACAGAAACAAATGGCCAGAATCCTCGAAGGTCAAGAAGGCGTCGCCAACATGATCGACGACATTCTTGTTTTCAGACGTACCCAGAAGGAACAATAACGATCCATGGTTGCCGTAGTGGTCTCGCCACGTCGGCCAAGTCCCGACGTTCGAAAAGTCGAACGCGTCCGGCTGCCGCAGATTGACGCCGACCCACTGCGGGCTGGATTCCTTGGACAAGATTGTAGTGTCCCGAAGGCTAGCGCCGAGGTCGGTTCGATTTCTGGACAAAAGGGAGTTTGGTGGACCGTGTTTCCCCTCCGCTTCTCCCCGCTACTCCGAACTGTACAGCTAAGGCCATCGGCGCGCACGCGCAGTGGCGGTTTCTTCGTAGTGGAGGGTTAGTGGAGGGGGAAACACGGTCTACTAAAACTCCCTATTATGTTTGATGGATCGAGGGCCCTGCACCCTGAGGACAGGGCGAAGCGAGCCAGGTATGCGACCTACACGTTCCAGAACACAACAGAGGAATGAATTTAATCAAGCGACATCAACTATATACAGCGAGAGGGGGCGCCACAGGAATGCGGCAGACTATTTACAAAGTCAATAGGTGGCGACCTCTACAGTGGCAACGGTCCGACGCGCTTGCACGCGGTACTGGCGAACAGAACTTGCGACTCAATGGCGTATCAAAGGCGGAGTAAATTGAAATGAACGATTACCTTATTTCTATGCATGAATCAAGTAGGATCATATGCTAACCGCACTGGCAGCCGTTCCCGTTTGAGATATTAAAGTCAAAACAACACACGCTTAATGTCGGTTACATCCACGCAGCGTACGCGGTGCTTTCGCCGTGCCAGTAAAATATTTCCACCCGTAAACGATTGTAGCCCTAAGCGTTGAAAGAGAAATTGATCTCGAAATTTTTTCAATGGACTTTATAAATATTACTTGGATTTCAAATCCGTGTACGTTTTTGGCAAGATCCTCCTGCTTCGATGTCAAACTCACGAGTTATTTACAAACGTAAAAGGCTACATGAAAATTATGTAAGCCCCTCTTTTTCAGACCGACACCTTCTAGAAACTGAAGCCCGCGCGCTTCGTTATTTTACGTGAGCTACGTCACTGCTCATGGGCCAAGCGCGGAGGGCCAGCAGAGGGTTTTCACCGCCGAGTATCTGCGACGATGCTGAGGGAAGCACCCCGGATGGCCCGGGGAAACACTTCTTTTGCTTTGCTTTTTTAATGCTTTGTTATCTCCGTTGCGTTCGGTCTTAGCGTCAAGGATAGAATTGGAATTGTGCTATGGGTTGGTTGTACCATATGGTTGTTGTACTCGTGCCGACTAAATTTAATAATTGCAAAAGAAAACGAAGAGATAGTGACGCGCGACGATGCAGTTTGATAGACGGCAGGCGGCTCGCAAGCGAAGAAAAAGCCGGACATTAGGTGCGCAATCGGGCAACGTAGAAAGCCGTTGGAAATGCAGAGACAAGACGCCTTCGCATATTCACTGCGTCCGTCGGCGACCAGAATCTCTAGTGTTTTCGTGTGTGCGAATGTGAGGATCAATGCTTTATATGTGTTGTGTGCCGTGGTGTCGGAGAAATTATGCCGGAGAATCGAAGGTTCACATATTCTCCTTCCCAACCGACGAGCAACGGCGTATTCAATGGATTAAGGCAATTCCGGAGAAAGTAGTTCAAGTTACGAGCTCTTCGAAGGTATGTTGGTTTGGCAGATTTTTGTTTTATCCTTGCACTCTTGTACTTCCGAATTGTCAATGTGCCCAGAAGGACGATAGTATAGTAAACAACTCCGCTATTTTTTTTTGCATTCTCAAGGAGGCATAGTAGTTATTTTTAGAACGAGTTACCACTTCCAAAGTGTTCTGAAATATTTTGTTGGTTTTAGCATGCGAGTCACCTGCGCAGAGTATTTTGCTTTGTGTTCTAGCTTTTGCATTTGACATCACCGACTATGATTTAGCAGCGCTGTCGTCCAAGACTCCTATTCTGACCTACGTAGCTGGATACTTCGCCTCTGTGACTGTGAAAACATTCAAGTGCGAATACCGCAGAGAACATTTGGTTTTGGAGAAGACACTTCCTCACGATGCATGCAGTGGTTCATCATCTGACAGATGCTTTAAATTGAGGGGGACTGCACCTTTCAACACAACTGGTCGTCAGTGTGGTAATGCATGCTGAAGTTGTTGCGAACAAGCTTATGTCGTCCCAGCACATCGCTCAGTTCTTGCGGTTACGTGATCAACGAAAAGTTGTCAGGGACCTGACACTAGCTACGCTGCCAGAGTTCGAAGACGTCGGGCACTTGTGCAAGGGAGTGCGACAAACATTCATTCTCAGCAATGTCTGCAAATGAAAAAAATGATGCCTTAGGCAGGATGCAAGGTTTTCTCCAGCCAAAGAGCCACTGTATGTTTTCCCGAAAAAGTTTGCGTTGTTTTAAAAGTAAGGTGTGAAGGAACCACGACATATCTGTAGACCGACATACTAAAACCCGAAACGGAGTCAAAAAGGAAGGTTGTCTCATGAGACGAACTATACATTTTGTCACGTTCATTTATTACATGATGACCTTCTGACACGTAGTCAATCAGTCACATTTTGTGTCGCATTTGCTTGTTTCACTCTATTAAAACTAGATTTCTCTAATAAAACAATTGACTGCCTAATTAGCGAGCCGCCACTTCTTTTCGTACATCTGAAAGGGAGGCTGAACCGAAATCTGGATTCCGCAAAACACGCGGCAAAAGCGTCAACGGATGCCACAAACACCAAAACATCACTCATACAGCGATGTCTCCAAACGGATGACCGTATTTTTCAAGAAAAGGAGGTGCACTTGACAGGTTTGTTGACGTCATGTTTCTCCGAGAAGGAGAGGGAACGAGCTCGCGTCTTCTCCGCCTCGCCGCCTTGAGGAAGCGAAGCGAAGAGAGGAGGAAACTAGGTATCTTGACGTCACGCGCCTCGTCGGCCTTGTTCAATCTCGACCTCTTTTTCTCAAAATACGGCCCTCCACTCGAGATATCGCCTTACGAGTAGTGTTGTAGGGATTGTGGCGTCCCGCCTACATCTCCTGCATTGTTTTTCTGAAATCCAAATTTCGGTTCACCACCCCTT
>JAZHYW010006756.1:0-153201 GCA_037355805.1 Ixodes ricinus
TGTTAAGAACCTAATAGAAGCGTAAAAAAGCCTCTGAAAAAAGCGTCCTTCCGAAAAGTTTAATATTTTCAAGTGGAGTTCAAACAAGTGCCAATTGAAAAGATCTTCCTACTTGAAATACGTCTCAGGCAAGAAGTGAAAATAATTACAAGAGTACTGGCATGAACGTTTTTGAAAACGAGAAAATAAAAATCCGTGCAAATGTCGCACCGGTAAACAAAGTTGATGATGACTGGGGTTTAGGGCGGTTGATCTGCTATTTTACGAAAAGCGCTGCCGGTGAATTCGATCGGAGCGAAGCGAAATGAAAATTTCTGTCAGGCGAAACAGCCCACTCGGCTTTCCTTGGCGAAGAAAATTACGCACTAGACAAATAAGTAATAATGATTAGTCAAATGACTCTATAAGGGGGAAATGTTTGCCAAGTGTTTTTCCTTCAATATTATAAGCAGTTATTCGGAGAGCGTCAACACACCAATAAACGCAGACAACATTGACAACTCACTTAAAAAACATGGCAGCCTTCAGATGAAATAAAATAGTGGTTGGAAGCCAATTATTACATACCGAAAAATAGAACGGAAAGAGATGGTCAGAGTTTTACTAAACGTTTATAAAAGATTTAGTGGCCCCTTTCTTTCTTGAGGCCATTCGCGAGAATTTACGTCGCAAGCCCTGCCACCCCTCCTTCCTGAGAACGTATACTGCCTTATGCCGACAGACTGATGCGAATGGAGACAAGGCGTGTAAGTGAATGCCAACCGACCATCTTATGTAGTGTCGATTTTAAAATCTTCGCTCGTATACTGATGAAGAGAGTCCAGCACGTCACATGCAATTTACTAGGGAAACACCGAGACATGTAACATACAGAGAATGTGTGCAATCCAAACAAAAGTACATGTCGCGCGAACCGTTTTAGGCATTGTTAACAACGGCGGATGCCGTGTGGCGATGTTCGAGATAAATTTACAAGTCGCATTTGATCGTGTGCGACATGAGGTGATTTGGAAAGTGCTAGAGCGTGCTACTGTGTGGAGAGTTCTTTTGGAGGAAACTCGCATCTCATACGCTGGGTGTTTTACATAACTAATCATTAATAACTCTCTGACCTCTAGAATACCTGTCTTCCACGGTTAGACGGGTATGCACCATGTCACCGCTGCTCTTCTCGCTGTACCTGGAGCCTTACTGTTTGTGTGTCACTCATAATTAAAAAGAACAAGGCTTTAGGTTGGACTCTGTTTAGACAAAAGTGCAGGCTTGCTCAGACGATATCGTTATCTTTTGTAGTGACAAATGAAGTGTACAGGTTTAAAACTGACCAAGACATTTTGCGACGCCACGGGAACGGTGGTTAAGCTTGATAAGTATTCAGGCGTGTGTCACGGTATTTGTGCCAAAATACCAGCAATGTAGGAGGGTATTTGTTAAGTATAGAGAAATCCTGCTTACTATTTAAGGTGATTTTGGTTAGAAAAGCTTATCTTTCCGGAGTTGCGTGTTGGCATTGTTTTTTTTTTTAACTTTGTATGTCGGGTTCGGCGTTTTGGAGAAAGCATTCGCGGGAGTCATCGCGGCCGAGGTGGAAGAGCCTCCCCCGCGGTCGTTAAGAAACGTTTCGGGTTTCGGTACGGAGAGGGCCCGCACTTTGGGCTGCCGTGAGCTTGCAACCGAGTGTTCCTGTGTATAAAGGGTTTCGCCGCTTAGAGAGTATAAAATTGTCGCTTTTTACCTCGATGTAGCCAACTCAGCTCTTGGCGCTAGCCTGAACTGCGGAGAATGCAGAGAGCAATTCTACAAGGAATTTGGATTTGGCGGTTGAAGCGCCGGGCTGACAGCTCGCCGACCATTGGGCAACAGTGTACCACGTGGGAGTGGTGAAATTTGAAGGGATTGGTCGATCCCTGAGGGGAAAGGAGGCTCCTGCGAGCCTACAAAAGTACTCCAAGAGGATTCTCGAGGATTGGCTTCGATTCGATTTTGGGAGACTGGGGACAAAAGTCCGGGGGTTTAATTTTTGGATTTTAGCATCATGACTGTTGAGTTGTTTTGTTTGATAATAAACGTGACGCTACACTGGCCACTGTAAAGCCAACCGACGTCGCAATGTGTTCAGCGGGATCGAACAACTTTTAGTGTTTTTTATTATCGACTTCCCGGGGGCTGTCATCATCGGGCGAGCATCATCATCGGTCGTCACCATCCGGACCAAAGGGCGCCCCTCCTACACCCACGGAAAGTTGACCGGCGCAGGCCGACAGGATCCCGCTGACTTTCTGCGACGGGTTGCAAGAAGAAATGCCACAACGTCAGCTGATGGTGAGGCCCCTGCCCAACATCTGCGTGAGAAGACGGCGGCAATAGCCTGTTGCGTTGTAGTGGGGCGGACGGAGGCGACATCCCAGTGAGAGGCTCCGGGATTCAAGGGACTCAAGAAGAACGCCACGACGTCAGCTGATGAGTGAGCCCCGCCAACATCTGCGTGAGAAGACGGCGGCAATAGCCGGCTGCGTTGTGCGCGGCGGACGGAGCGGCATCCCAGCGAGAGGCTCCGGGAGTCAAGCGGACTCAAGAACACCACGACGTCAGCTGATGGTGAGCCCCGTCAATATCTGCGTGAGAAGACGGAGGCAATAGCCGGCTGGTGTTGTGCGCGGCGGACGCATGACATCTAAGTGAGAGGCTCCGGGAGTCAAGGACTCAAGCACGACGGAAGGAAACATCGCGGCGGAGCCACAGGGACGCTGCTCAGGGAACTGTGACGACACGGCAAAGACCACTCGTTTCCAGGTAAGACCCAGGGTTGCGTCCTCCGAGAGCTCACAATGTCCGAAAGGCACAATATCAGGGGCTAAGGGCGACTCTTCGGGGGCAGAAAATGGAGTAGGTAGCAGATCGGCAGCTATAGCGCGTAGGGCTTCTTAGACTCCAACTCGAAATTAGGAAAGTAAAGCTGGCCCAGATTCAGGCGTTGAGTGAAATGGGTTCGAGGGACTCGACAAAAATGAGAGAACTTCGCGAAAGAATTCGGCGCAGTCCCCGCGCCGATGCCGGAGTTTGGAGCCCTCGCTCCGGCATGGTCTAAGCGCGCTGAGACTAAAATGAGTCCGGAGAAAGACCGCAAAGAGAATGCATACGGCGTGGACTGCGGCGGCCGCGAAGTGAAAATTGAGAGGAGCGCTGGCGCCGACAAGGCAAAAGCACCCGCCGGTGATCCGGTGACGCAAGGAGGCGACAGCGAGAACGGGAGCGATGGTGACGGTGGTGACGAGGGGGCGGACCTGGTTGGCGACATCGAGCGCAGGGATCCGGGGGACCCCGGCGCACCGGTCACCGCGGCACTGGGGAGGCTTGGGCCGTCCCCGGAGGCTGGAGAGAGAAGCAGCTGCTCCAAGGGGTGCAGCGACAGGTCGGAGTTGGCGTTCGAGGGGTGCTCCGGGTCCAGCCCTGCATCGCTTCCGGGCTACGACGCGGATGACCACGGCGAGAACGTGGACGACGGCGAGAGGACGGCGAAAAAGCCGCGAGTTCCTCCGATCCAGGCGTCGAGACGGAAGCTCCGGCTGCTGAGAGGCATCGACTTAGGGACCGGGGCCGTGTCGTCGCCGAAGGTCAAGCCGGCGGTGCATCGCAGGGCGACGCCCAGGAAGAAGGTTGCGTCGTGGTACTCCAGAAGGGGGAGCCTGGACGGAAGGTGCTGCGGGAGAGCAGGCGCAAAATGAGCACAGAAGAAAGCCATTCCGGCCGGTGGCCAGAGCTCGCATGCGAGGACAGCAGACTTTCAGTTTGAGCTCGGGGCCAGCGAGGGTCGTGTACTGCGCGCCGCCCCGGGCAATTCTCGCGTCTTCGATGGCAACGAGCTGGACGACAAGGCGGCCAAGGTTACGAGGGTAGATATCAAGGCTACTGGGGTTTTGTTTCGCCTTAGGCTACGTTTTATTTCACTGCCCTCCTGATTAACTTTCCTTTTGCTTTTCGGTCGGCCCGTCGGTATTTTATATTCTACATAGTATCTTTGGTATATAGTCTTTATTCTCCGCGGGAGAAGTTTGTCAGTCCTCACTATATTTTGAAACGTGCAGGTCGAGGCTCGAAAGAGCGTAGAGAAAGTGCTACCGGAGACGCTGAGAGACTATCTGTGGCTTCCTTTACTGGAGCATTTTGCATTTCTTTTTCAAGTCGTATAGTTTTTTGTTTTATTTCGAATGTTTATTTTGACTAGTGCGAACTTTGTTAGGAAGAGAGTGCCTAGTTGTGTGTGCACCCATACTGTAGAGCTTTGCGATTTGCGGGTTTAGATATAGTTATATATGGACATTGTGGAATCTGGAATGTACGTCTCTGGGTCTTGCTCTGTGCAGCGTATCTCCGAAGTAACGGACAGTGTGGACTGATGTTGCGCGAACAACAAGTGTACTTGCAACATTCTTGGTGGGGAGGTGTTAAGTATGGAGAAATCCTGCTTACTATTTAAGGTGATTTTTGTTAGAAAAGTTTATCTTTCGGAGTTGCGTTGGCATTGTTTTTTTTTTTTAACTTTCTATGTCGGGTTCGGCGTTTTGGAGAAAGCATTCGCGGGGTCATCGCGGCCGAGGTGGTTGAGCCTCCCCGCGGTCGTTAAGAAACGTCTCGGGTTTCGGTACGGAGAGGGCCCGCACTTTGGGCTGCGTGTGGCTTTTAACCGAGTGTTCCTGTGTATAGAGGGTTTCGGCGCTTAGTATACCATTGTCGCTTTTTGCCCGATGTAATAACTTAGCCTGTTGGCGCCAGCCAGACTGCGGAAAATGCCGAGAGCAATTCTACAAAGAATTTGGATTTGGCGGTTGTAAGCGCCGGGCTGACAGCTCGCCGACCATTGGGCAACAGTGTACCACGTGGGACAGGCACGTAGCCTGGATTTTGTTTCGGGGGGGGGGGGCCGCCCATGACAAAATGCTGTATGAGGGGACGGGGGAGAGGAGGTCCCAGCAAAATGGAAGATTTCGGGGGGGGGGGGGGCCGGGCCCGATGGGCCTCCCCCGGATACATGCCTGACGTGGGAGTGGTGAAATTTGAAGGGATTGGTCGATCCCTGAGGGAAAGGAGCTCCTGCGAGCCTACAAAAGTATTCCCGAGAGGATTCTCGGGGATTGGCTTCGATTCGATTTTGGGAGACTGGGTACAAAGGTATACGGGGTTTTAATTTTGGAATTTTAACTCCTGACTGTTGAGTTGTTTTGTTTCATAATAAACTGTGCCACACTGGCCACTGTAAAGCCAACCAAATCGTCGCAATGTGTTCACCGGGATCGAACAACTTTAGTTGTTTTTTTTATTATCGACTTCCCGGGGGCTGTTGTCATCAGATGAACATCACATCGGTCGTTACCATCCGGACCAAGGACGCCCACTTCCTCGGAAAGTTGACTGTATTCGATGGGAGTTCACCCTGTGAAATTTCCTATGGGCCCCATTGCAGCACTCGAATAAAAAAAAAAAACACTACCTGGAAAAAAGTTGCCAAGGATTTAAACAAAACACACATCCGTATGACGTAATCATGATATGCCCAGTTTAACACGAGCATCCGTGTGTAACACCTTTTTGATCGCGAAAATCTGGTATGTGCATCAGGTGACGTGCTACCCATGAATCTGTATCAAAAGGATGCACAATGGGTTTGCGTTGTTTATCGGGTTGTCGTTAAGCGAACAAATGTTTCGTGGCAATCTTTATCGATATGAGGTCAAGGGAGGGTTTGGACTGTCGCATCTTTTTATCTGCCAAATTGATTCACGATTTGTATTTCTGCGTGACCAGCGACACCTTCTTTTACGAACGATGTTTCAGACAGGTCTCAGACAGGGTTCTATTTATTCGCGCCAGACTCGGCGCCTCCAGATAAACTTGCTGGGTTTATAAGGGAACTTATAGATGTTTTTTTATTTTTTAGAATGAAAGGTTTTCACGGGAATATTTATCAACAGAGACGCGCAAAATTTTACGCCGTGACCTCTTTGATGTACTTTTCTCTGTTATTTTGTTTAGACTTCCTTATGTTTCGCACCCTAGACAAGATGCTCTTTCTCGTGTAAGAAAACTGTGCGTCCCTCCTTGTTTCAAAACCTTTTTTTCCGCCTCACCAGCAAAACGCTGCCCATGAAAGTGTGGCCTGCACAGCGAGGCATCAACGTCCGAAGGAGTGTAATTTTTCTTCTTTGTAGACAGCCTGAGACTGCTGACCAAGTTTTTTTTATTATTATTGCTAGGACGTGGTGTTCTTTTGGGGTGTTTTGCAAGGGATTTGTAAAGAAAGATTTACTGTCCATTTCTTTTACACTTCGTTTCCTCCCGGTGGAAAAGCATAAAAACTTGCCTTACGACATGTTTATGATGTTAGGACCGTAGAGCATTTGGAAGTCGCGTATGGCGGTGTGTCACGCAGAGCAACGCCTTGGGTCAGGACGCCTTTGTTTTGTCAAATCTGTTGAGCAAGTGAAGACAATTTTTGAACGTCTGGAAAGCCCGCCCGATTGAGTTAACCTTGTTGATGATCTAACAGGAATTAAGAAATTTAAACACTATACGAACGACTCTAAAAGGAGATTGTTGTAATTTATATGCAAAATTCCTTGTTAAAAAAAGCGACTTGTTTTGCAGGGCAAAGGTGCTTGACTGAAGATTGCATTGTCCGGGGTTCGGTTCCCGCTGAGCTCCTTGGTTAGTATACCTGGTATTTATTGCTTGTTTGTCACTATTATTATGAGGAATTGTGCCTTCTATATGCTTTGGATGCTCATACATGGTCTGGGAGTCGCTATTATTATGAGGAATTATGCCTTCTATATGCTTTGGTTGCTCATACGTTGTCTGACATTCGCTTACCCCACGTATAGCGTTTTTTTGTCTCCCTCGAGGGTTAGACTTTACCATAAAATTGAAGCCATAAACACATTCTTTTTTAATATACTGCAATCGCAAATGTTCCACGGCTACCCGATTGATGACACCAGTGTGTTTTCTCGTAGTCTGAAGTCACAAGTGGTCGAATCTAACTTCGTCGTATGCAGTTGCAGAAGTGTGAATACGTCTTTATAAGGGTGACGCAGTCATTTCTCTTACGTCGTCACTACCTTGGCAGCGCGTCCTTGGTGGAGCCTCCAGCTGCACGCCCCCACCAGACGAAACTAACTTTTTCCCATCTAGTGGGAGCTATTCTGACGGCAGCCGAAAAACTGCGATATGATGTCGCGTACGAAGGAAGAGCCCTTTCATAAAAGGCATTTCGCTCCATGTCGAAATCGCGGGTGCACCGCGAAGATCTCATTTTCTGCAGGCTCCTACACAACACGTTTTGACGGGACGCTCGAAAAGATGGCATGCTTCGTCAAGTTTTATTGGCTGCTCATGGCAAGGTGGTACAGTTAACGGCGGAAAGTGTAAATTGCCCCGCAGGCAAAAATGGCTGCGCTGCATCCGATCGAGCCGAAAGTTTAACGTGATACGTTCTTTACCTCGTTCGGGGGGGGGGGGGGGGGGGAGCGGGACGGGGGAGGGGGTGGGTCGAAAAATTCTCTGATGCCGCCGATTATCTCGATGCTGACTGACTGAGCCAGGTATGATGTCACGTATGACATCACACCCAAGCTCGACGTTGATTGGTTAATTACGGTAAGACGTCACGAATGACGTCACACCAAGCTCGACGTTGATTGGCTCATTTTCTTTAAAACTACGCTTATCGCCAGTATTTTTATTCCAGGAACTGTTATCAAGTGTACCTGCCGTGCGTTAAGTTAGCAGCTAAACTAACCGATGATGAGCGCCGCGAGCGTGGGCACCTGTCGTAGAAGAATAGGGCTGAACGAAGATGACTAGTTCCACGGGCCAGGCGGGCTGCTAAGCGACCACAACCAAAGCCCAAACAGGCGACCGTAAGCAACAATATCGAATTGACACACGCGATGACGAAGACCCACGCACAACTGCCGGGACCGAACGCGCCCATTGAGCCGAGGAAGCATCGCCAAAGTAGCGAGATACCTGAGCGTTTCACGTGCAACACAAGTGCCACCAGTTTGCTATGCATTTTTGGCCTTGAGCGAGTGGTCTCCCCTGCTCGGGTTACTTCGTTGAGTGCTGCGTCACAAAGCCGTTCTTCGGTTACCTCCAGGACAGTGCTTCCATATTATAAAACCCGATTCGCGTGTTCCGCATCATTCTGTTGAGCGCCAATACGCGATTCTTCTACTTATGGTTAGGGAAAAAACTCGCGGCGCATTTTCTACATTTCCCGATTTCCCAATCAGGCAGAAAAAACAAAGAAAAAACAACAAGAGATAGACTAATTACTCGAAGCCTTTTTTTAACATCTTTACAATTTGCTTGAAACTTCACAGTAATTGCCGTCGACATTGAAATTAATATATGATCCAACAAACCCTTAGTAAAAATCAAATAACAAGCTATATTCATGCTACTGTTAGCCTACCGATTGTTACGGTTATGGTCCAATCTAAAAGTCTGCCCAACCCACGTCAGTGGCAGGCATTCTATAAAATAGGTTATGCCAAACATTTTTTCGCACTGGTGCGCAGGTGCTGGATCGAGCTTCCAAATTATTCCTTTGACACCAAGTATTACTTGCAATCAGTTGGGTGCAAACTCTGCAGTTCAGAAAGTAAACCCCTGGTTGCTGATGGCGTCACTTTTTTGTTGTCACCAGTGGAGGCTTTCAGTCTGAAAAACAAATTTAGGACCCCAATGGGGAATTCAATAACTTCGCAAAAACATTACGCACATTCATACTTTAGACCCATGTTGTTGAAAAAAAAAACCTCGAAACTCCTGTCTAAAAACATGTTGTGAGGTTTGTCAAATTATGTGGTGCTGGAGAAAACCAGCCTTCTGCGTTAAGTCCTTATTTCGAACTCTCTTTGTTCGCGTTCCGCTCATTGAAAAGCACGCGGGAAGGGCCTCAGCACGCGCCTCGTATCGCTGCGCCGCAGTGTTCTTCCGCAGCATAAAGGCCGTCTGCTTGCACCGCCGCCAGCATAGCAACGAACTCCGAAGGAATGCAATCAAGCGCGGTACCGTCGCGTGAAGCCAGCAACAGCTGACGCCATTTTGAAACGCCTTCTGCTAGCCAAAGTTAGTTAGTTTTGTAATGAGCAGCCGCAGACCCTCGCCGCAAAGCAGCGTGAACGCCGGAGGGGAGGGAGCGGGGTTAACACGCTCCCCAGCGATACACGCGCCGTCCGAAAAGGTCATTCGGACAAAGAACTAGCTAGCGTTCTTCTTGCATCAATCTTAGAAAAAAACTAAAATATCTGGGATGTAAAGAGGCGTTTATGGAAGGATAAATCTGATAGAGCCTCTATTAATATATTACAGGGGCGTGGATCATATTGAACAACGAGAGGCTTTTTAATGGAACCCCCATCAAAAAATTCTCTCATCTGTCCGTCCGTCCGTCCACCGTCCATGCAGTTTCCGCTAAATATAACGGGGAAAATGACGTCACGTGGCCTTACACTAAGGCAGTTTCCCCTCTAAATTTGATGGGGAAACTGATGTCACGTGAGCTGACATCTCGAGACCTATACATGAATAGAGTTTCTCTGATGAATTTAACTTGAAAATTTATGTCACGTGGCCTGAGGTCACGTGAGCTGTCCATTAATTCGATTTTCAGTTAAATTCTGCGGTAAAATTGACATCACGTAACCTTTTTACCAAGCCGGTTTCTCTTCTACACTTGCCGGGAATTCATAAAAAATAGGTTTTCGTTTAATTTCCAAATAAAATGTTGAATTGATTCTAAAGAAATTTAAAAGATTGCTTCCAAAGATACATATATCCTAAAAATATCCGAAAAACGCTTGCCGGTAACCTTTGGGTCAATTTTGGTTTATCCGCAAAAAAACAGAAATGTCGAGGTCACAGCGACAAAACAAAAAGAAGACGATATTTTTAATAATCTTTATAAGAGCACAGGGTCAGTGCTTTTGACAACATTCTACTTCAGTTTTCTTTGAAATCTCGAACTATTCACATAAAGGGTTTGCCTCTCAGCTCATCAAGGTTCCTTCAGGAAATAGGGTTGTGGTACCCGGACAATATTTTTTTGCTTTTGATTTTTAGAAAATTGGCAACGCAGTAAAACACAATTTGAATTTTAGGGAATTAAGATTCTAACAAAAGTAAACTCCGATAAACCCAGATTCTTCGCTGAAAAATGAACTCCGAAACACCCTTTCAATTTTATGAAAAATAAAACTCCGCAAGCACGGAATAATATTTATAGGACTTTGGGCGAAGAGCTCGCTGCCAATATTTTTTTCTCCACTTATAGCTAAAACACAGCAAATAATTTGACCCTACTTAAGGAAACACTGAAATGCATTAAAAGCTTCAGGCTCATACGCATTTCATTTCCGGCAAATGCATTTATTTTAACAGATATTACTTGTAAAATTAACTTGGTAGGTTGTTGAAGCTCAAATAGCTGGACTGGAGCAGGAGACAGGGCAAAAATACAATATGGGAAGTCACGACAGGCTCAGATGATCATCGATGGGAAACCTTAGTTAAATACACAGGTTAGCAAACCATGCAAATTGCGCGGCTCTGGAGCTTCAAAGACCCCCCCCCCCCCTCCCGACCACTCCCAGCAAAAAGAAAACCATACTATTTTTAAAACATAAGAACAACCCCTGGTATAATATATTGAACCACTACTAACACCAAAATAATGCTCTGAAACTCCCTTGAATCCTCCTGCAACAGAAACCAGCTTGCAGTAATCTCTCGGGTATAGACATTTTGTTAATATATAATAACTTTTAAAATTCCTTTTTGATTTCCGCGCTCATTCAAGAAAGGCCTGATGTATGCAATTGTCAATCTTTAATTACTACGTTATTTTTAGATGGAGAATTACACCATAGCTTGTTTACAAACTTTACGATGGGCGAACCTTCAATAACTCGTCCTTGCCTCAGCCTTGTATAATTGTGGCTAAGAATTAAATTGATTGCAAGCCAGCATAAAAATAAAGGTTTTCGTTTTATCTTAGCTAGATTTCAACTATAAAGCCTTTAAAAGAAAGATCAGTCTGTAATTTATTCTTTCTAAAGGGCATATCATTGCGCATTATAGTACCTGTTGAGTTACCTCATGCTCTTCAAGGTACTTTGATTACTTACGCACTTCTGATTGTTCTTTTGAACTACAAACAAAAATCAATTTAACTGTGTAAATTTGTTTCTTGCAGGCTGACTGATCCATGGAGAATCACAGAGCCTATTACTTACTCAAACGTCTGGTCATCGTCGCGGTGCTGATGCTCTTTTCGGTCATTCTCCTTGACCAGCTAAATAGAAAGTGTGCCAAAAACTTTAGCCTCGTTAAGGTTGGCTTCCGCACACGAAGTAAGAAAATAGAACGAAACATACCAGACAACCGTGAAAGTCCAGAAAATGGAGACTACATTCTTCACCCAGCAAATTTATGCAAAAGAAGAAATTCCCTGATTCATCTTGACTACTTGGTTTTGATCTACTCTGCTCCTGAGCACTTCGATCAAAGGAATGCCATTCGTGAAACTTGGGCCTCTGAATTAAAGAGGGATTCAAATAGCCGTACAGCTTTTCTCCTGGCGAGGACGGAAGACGACAACGTCCAGCGCGCCATTGAGAGTGAGTCATACCTGCATGCCGATATCATCCAGGGGACATACATGGACCACTATCAAAATCTAACTCTTAAGGCGAAAATGATGATGACGTGGGTCTTGCAATTCTGCCCGCATGTAAATTTTCTTTTCAAGTGTGACGACGATACGTTCGTAAATGTTGGCAACATTATGGAAGTAATGAAGAACAAGTGTCAAGACGCCATATATGGAGAATTACGTAGAAGTGAAAAACCCATAAGAAATTTGTCCTCCAAGTGGTACGTATCCAAGAAAGATTACAGGGGAACCAAATATCCGCCCTTTGTAGCTGGATCCTTCTATGTGCTGGGCGGCAGAATTTTGCGCCGTCTCTACATTGCGTTGGAACAGGTGCCCTTTATCCGCTTAGAAGATGTATTTCTCACGGGCTTTGTCGCAGAAAATGCAGGAGTGGACCGCATCAACGAAAAAGCGATTAGAAGCAATGAAAAAGTTTCAGTCTGTGATGTTTCGAAAAAAGCAACTTTTCATTATATCACTCCAAAAATGATGAGACTATTTTGGTATCAGGTGCACTATTCTGTAATAAATTGTTAAGTTAGCTTTACATCATTTTTTTACACTTAGAGTCCACCTTACAGAGAAGTTTTCCAACGTGTCAGCGTTATACTTGCCGCGTCTCTTGGCAGCCAAGGTTTCACCAAGGTTTCACCTCCCCAGCCAAGGTTGCACCTGAACATCGTTGGAAATTCTACTCATTTAGCTTGCAGCCGAATGTGTAGACATTTTGATATAACTCCAATTTTAAGCTTTGAATTTATCATCAATTAGTAAATAATGGCAGTTTTGTGAAAAACAACTTCGCTACTCGAAAATTTCTAACAAGTGTTGTAAATGAGAACGTTTCTCCGGCGGTCCCCCGCGACGGTGTTCCCCAGTGAGAGTCCCTACGACCGCCTTCCCCGTGACGGTAGCTGAAAAGACCCCGGCGCTCGACACCGCAGCTGACCGGCCACGGGCGGCCTCTGGTGCTTGCCTCGGTGGGCCAGCTTTCTCGTCGGCGGGCCAGTGCTACACCAGAAAATTCAAGACTCCAGGGGACCCAGCCGGCGTGGGCACTGTTCTCGGCCATCGAGTGCAGACGGGCAAGCCGAAAGCATCCGTCGGGGTGATCATCTCTCAGCGGCGGCGAGCTAAAAATCACGTGAAAGTCCTTTTCCCCTTTCCTGTTAGTGCCTAGCCCTCGGGACCTGTGGGATGTCTGGTACGTGTTCTACGTGTGGTTCACCCATTATGAAGGAGGGGGAGGGGTGTTTTGAATGTACGGGGTGTGCAGGCACGTACCATTTCGGGAAATGTGCTGGCATTACTGAGAAATCTTATAAGGCAAAAAAGGCAGCCGCCAGAAAGACCTGGCGGTGTCCGGCGTGCAGCCGTCGTCCCTCACGTGCTGGCTGCGGTGAGGAGGGCCAGGATGACCCTGGCATAGCGCATGTCCTAGCGTCCATCAATGAGAAGCTGGAATGTCTGCCCTTCCTTAGCGCAAAAGTAGAGAGCATGGAACTTTCCGTCCAAGTAATGTCCGAACAATATGATGAGGTACTAAAAAAGATGAGAGAACAGGAAAACGAGATCAAGGTCCTTAAAAAGAGGGTAAATGAGCTGGAGAATGACCGAGGGGGTGATGAAACCGCTCAACTGAAAAGGGAGTTGAACAGGTTGGAGCAATACGGGCGAGCCAATAATCTCGAGGTGCACGGACTAGTTGAAACCCTGAATGAAGACCTGCTCGATAAGCTCAACACGATCGCGGATCGGATCGACGTGCCGAGACTCACGACTGAGAGCGTAGAAGCCGTCCACCGCGTTCAAACTAAATCAAAAAAGACCCCAATGGTGATTGTCCGTTTCGTTAACCGAAGTGAACGCAACAGGTGGCTGCAGAACAAGCTCAAGCTGAGGCGCGGTGCAGCTGCAGATAACATCTATCTGCAGGAGAATTTAACCGCCTCCAATAGAAAGTTATTTTATGACGTCCGGACGAAGGCTAGAAACCTTGACTACAGGTTCGTTTGGCACAGGGAGGGATACTCGTACGTCAGGAAACGGGAGGGCGATCCGGTCATTCGAGTTGAGCACGATCAGGACCTATCAAAGCTAACTTGAATTGCCGTATGTGTGCGTTGGTTTTGTGGCTTTTTGTTTCTTTTGTGATGGCCGACATTGCCTTCGTACTCCCGCAAAACTTGAAGGGTCACCTGGGTAGGGAGTATGCGTCAAGCACGACGTGCTTTCATTTGAATGTGCAATCGGCAAAAAATAAGACTGATGATCTCGAGATGCTTTTCGATCAATTTGATTTCTCATTTGACGTTATAATGCTTTCGGAAACGTGGTATACGGATGAAGTGAATGTTCTTAAATTGCCGTTGTATCGCTCTTTTTGCGTCAATCGGACTTCTAGACGTGGTGGTGGCTTGTCGATCCTGACAAAAGATTATCAGTGTGAATTGGTTAGCGACTACAGCCGTATTACTCCTGATTATGAAGTACTATGCATACGTAACAATTCGAAAATCTTTGTCGTTATGTACCGACCGCCGAAGGGTAACTTGGAGGTGTTCTTTGATTTTTTTAATCGTTTTTGGAGTTTGTCAATGAGGAAAAATGCACAGTTGTCTGCGGTGGTGACTTTAACATTGATATGACTGTAGACACGGTTGCTAAAAAAACATTTGACTTGTTGATTTCTTCTGGTGGTTGTACAAATGTTGTCACCAGACCCACGCGTGTTACCTGCCAGTCACAAACGCTGATTGATTTGTTTATTTCAAATTGCTCGTCCGAGTGTATGAAAGCTGGTGTCATTGGCTGTGACTTGAGTGACCATCTCCCAATATTCATCGCTGTAAAAAGCATTCCTGGAGGCATCAGTAAAACCCAGCGAACAATGATCCAAAAAATATCCCCTGACCAACTTGACCGTTTTCGGTCTGCCGTTTCAAACGTAAACTGGAGTGGGGTACTGCAGGAAGATACGGCCGACGGGGCGTACAATGCCTTTATGGAGCTGTTTGTGGAACTTTATAACAGATATTTCCCATTTAAGTCAATAAAAATATCAAAACGCATAAGGAAACCGTGGGTAACGCATGACCTGTTGTGCAAAATTCGTATTAAAAATAGCTTATTTAGTCAGTTTGCCAAATCTCGAGACCTGGATGACCTCAAGCGATTTAAAATATACCGTAATATTTTAAACAAAGAGCTAAAGCGTGCAAGAGAACGTTATTACTCCGATGTTTTCACGGCAGCACAGGGGCGTACGGACATCATGTGGAGACAGCTAAACTCTCTTTTAAATCGAAAACGTCCGTCCAGCTCACCTGAAAAGATTGTAAACAATGGTATTGAGCTTTCTGGCTGTTCCTTAGCAAATGCCTTTAACGAGCATTTCATCAATGTTACGGCCACTGTTGATATTTTAAACTCTTCAGCCTTTACTGATACAAGAAACAACGATTCAATATTTTTAGAACCCGTGGTCGAGCCAGAGGTAAGATCAGTGCTTTTACAGCTAAAAAATAGCGCAAGTTGTGACGCGGACGGTATCCAGGTAAGACCTGTAAAGTACGTTGTTGACATGATAGCTCCGGCCCTATCTCATATTTTTAACCTTTGCTTGGCTACAAGCGTATTCCCGAAGCGAATGCAAATAGCTAAGGTGTTAGCCTTGCATAAAAAGGGTAGTGTAAACGAGTTGGGGAACTACCGACCTATTTCGATACTACCAGTTTTCTCTAAGGTTCTGGAAAAAGTACTATACAACCGATTAATGAAGTTCTCAAATAAGTATAACATCATAAACACCTCCCAATATGGTTTTATGAAACACAAATCCACTGAGACTGCCTTATTGGATGCGAAGGAGCTCATCTCACAAAATTTTGAAGAGAAGAAACTGGTTCTTGGTCTGTTTATTGATTTTTCCAAGGCCTTTGACTGTCTCAATCACCAAATCCTTCTAACAAAATTAGATACTTACGGTTTTCGTGGGCATGCTTTGCGGTTACTAAAATCTTATCTCGAGCATCGATCTCAGTACGTCTTTATGAATGGATACTCGTCTCTTGCAAAACCCATCCTCTCCGGTGTACCGCAGGGTAGCATACTGGGTCCATTTCTTTTCAACATATACGTAAATGATATCATCAACATATATTCTGAAGCTAAGTTTGTAAATTATGCAGATGATACGAGCATATTTTTTTCTGGGGAAAATGCCGACGTATTAATTGACAAAGCTAACGTGATGCTTGGCAGGCTGAATATGTGGAGCCGTTCTAACTTACTCCAAATAAACGTTGGAAAATCTGAAGCTGTTCTCTTTCGTCCCAAAAATAAAGTAATTAGTATTACGAAAGACCTTACCATAAACTCAACCAAGATAGAAATTGTAAACTCTTTCAAGATTCTTGGTATTATTTTCACCAATAATATGTCTTGGGATAATCATATTAACTACCTGAACACAAAACTCTCCCAAATTGTCGGTATGTTAAACCGTCATCGTCATATTGTACCAATGAGCGTTAAGTTAATGATTTATAATTCGTTGTTCTACTCGCATCTCAATTACTGTCACTTAGTTTGGGGCACAACCACCCCAACGAATCTGGATAAGATACTTCTGTTACAAAAAAAGGCTGTTAGGGCTATAGGCAATATGCCATTCCAGTCCCATACGTCTGATCTTTTTAAAAAACTCGGTGTCATCCGCATACACAGTTTGTATGATTACAGACTTAGTGCAAGTTTAAAAATAGAACTAAGCAGGAATACAAACTTTCTAATGAACCTTGGGAACGTCTCAAGAAATACCACTGTCTATCCTACGCGCGGCGCCGAGTGTTGGGGTGTGGTCACGCCAAGGACAAATTATGGCACACAAATGCTAAGATACAGGATACCCACTTTACTAAATCAGTACGAATCTAGAAATTTGAATTTGAATAACTTGCCATTTAAAACAATTCGATCATTGTTCTCGTCAGACGGTCATGGCTGTTAGTTGCATTCATGGTCCTTGTATTTGACTATTGCTTCCTTTGTCACGGTGACCTTCGTGTATTTCTTATCGTGTAGTGTTTTCCTTTTGTTCTGAAAGTTTTTCCTTTTTTATATAGACGCCTCAAGTTGCGTGTGCATTGTTTCCTTTTTATTTTTTTTCGTCAGGCTGTGACGGTAATGAAAAGATGACATGCATATAAAACTTTTTTTTTAGATTATTATACCAGTTTCGATTACCATGTTTTTCCTTTTACTTTGTGTATCTAGACGAGTGTTGTTACTTTTCTATTATTTGTTTTTATTATCTTTATTTTCTTTTACGCCTATGCCCCTGGCGGCACCTGTAGGGTGACCGGGACCTGTCAAGCTGACTGCTCAGCTTTTTTCCCTTGTCACCCCCATTGTCGCAATGGAAATAAAACTTATTATTATTATTATTATTATTAAATAAAATGAATACAAATACACACTTTCATACCATCAACAAGGCCAGTTCGTTGTCTTGTTTGTCAAAAGATTTATTAACTCAATCTTCTAAAAGAGAGCATACCTTCCTAAACAGCACAGAGTTGGCCAATCATTGGCCAATGGCCGGAAATGGTCCTTTGGCCAGCGGCCAGACAGTGGCCAAACAGTGGCCAGAGATTGGCCGATGACTGGTCTTTCTCTGGCCAGTGGCCGATGGCCACTGACCATCAGCAATCGGCCAAGCGTTGGCCAATGAATGGAAACTCTTTGGCCACTGGCCAAAAACCCATCGCCAGCCATTGGCCATTGCTTGGCCGAGATCCGTGCTGCTTGTGTTGCGTAAACCACTTGCGCTGTGAGTGAATATTTTTTAGTGAAAAATATTATTTCTATGTGGAATTTCTTGGTGATATAGGCACATGGGATCAAATAAGATCATATAGGAACATATAACCTAAAAACATATTTAAATAAATAAAATATATAGAAGTTTCTTATAACTTTCTACAGAATCTTATAGTGTTCTTTTGTGTTCGTGTACGATCTCGTTTGATCATATGCGCTTATCGGACAAAACATTCCGTATACGAACGACATTGTTCGCTAGGGGTATGGTATAGGTTGTAGGATAATTACACTCAGTTATGTAATTAGGGTCGATTTCGAAATCCCGATTGTCAAATGGAGAATTGCATCTTGTCACGCTGCTTTTAAATATAGTTTTATGTATATACCTCTTCCAACTTTTTTAAGTGGATCAATTTCTTTTTTGTTGAGGTGTGCGAAAAGTGAAATCTTAGCTCGATATTTTGAAAATATATCTGAAACGTGTTTATAGTATACGAACATAGTATATAAGCATATAAGTGCACTTGAGATGGGGTTGGAGTGCACTTTTAATGCGCGTATCTTTAGAATGCTTTTAAAAATATCAATTCGTAGTATGTAAAAGCTGAAAAGGTTGTTCTAGTATACTTCTAGCACAGTTTAATATACGAAATACACATGCAGAGCACTCGAAATACATTTCGACCTATTTCAAGCGTTTCAGTTTTCGCTAAGGGAAAACCAGCCTATAACACATACTGTGGCGAATATGTGTAATCTTTAACAACCACTGAGATATTCGGTCCCAGTCACAACAGTGAGGCGCGTATACCAGACAGGGATAAATTATTTTCAAAATGTATTTTAATTACAATTACAATTACTTTGCTCCAAAAGTAGTTTAACTACAATTACAACTACTACTAGGTAAAAAGTATTTCATCACAATTAAAAATTCCTTTTAAAAAGTAATACACTTACTTTAGAATTACTTTTTTCTGAGAGCTACCCACCTTGGGCCATATAACTTTAAACGAGTTATAAGTATGGCCGCTGTATAAATGTCACGTATAGTAGTTTACTTTTATGAAATTTGTTAAATGAATTATATAACTTGACAGTTTGGGGTAATGATCTACATTCTTATACTCTCTATAGATAAAATAAAATAATTTAAAATGCTCGAAGGTGCCAGACCACCAATTAAATTTGGGTTGACACACTTTTGCTAGCCAGGCAAATAAAAATGCGTCAATTAGTCATATCTGAATATTTCTTTAATGTTAATATCCAACTACAATCGACATGCACTAATACGACCACGTACACCTACAATCGTTTTATGTTATTGCAAATTGTGTGCATTGAGCTGAAAAAACAAAAAAACTACGAAGATACTTAACACTTTTAACGTGTCGGAATGCGAAAGCATTCGTATGCGTAGCGTATTTCTACAAGCTGCGCGGCCGGGTCGCTGCGCCATGCAGAGGGCTTTTCTGTGGGGTGGCGTTCCTTTGAACTATACCGCGCGCCAGCCAATGAGAGTTTATCCATCAATTCCTTGCTACAAAGTACGGGCTTCGCTCCATGGCACAGGAAGTTTAGGCGCTGTTTGGCGCGGGTTCAAAAGCTGATAATGCCGGTTCGCTGCAAGCCACACACGTGCGTCAAAACCCCTATATATATAAAAAAAAGGTTTACCGAAAAAAAAATTTGACAGTCAAGCTCACGACAGTCTGAAGCCGCGGTTTGTGAAGTCTCAGAATCTCGTGCAATCTGGTTGACAAATGGTTGAATGGGTAAGGGGTTAGAGCAAGCAGTAATGAATGAAAATTTATACAAAAAGGTAGACGCGCATTGGGGGAATGAATGGCAGTGTAGCAACAACGGTTCCAAGTCAGGCGGGGTAAGTCGTGTTACGAGACCTGCTGCAGAGAACAACTTACTGGTGGTACCAACAGACAAGCTAGAGAAGAGGGACGTGAAAAACCTATAAAGATAAGAGAATAAGTTCATGGACAATAACATCTCCAACCTTGACTGAAATATGTCAGAGAATATGCTAGGGGCGAGGACGCGAAGGAGAACCTCGAACCAACCTCCCGCCTCGACCGGATTATGTGATCGGAGCCCAACCAGCTCGACTTCGACCCCCGATGCCCCCAGATGGGAATAATAAAAAAGAAAAACCCCTTGAAACAGGAGCAACAGGAAGCGAACAAGACGAAGAGACAGATTCAACTACGACAGGAACGAAAACGGACGCGGATGTAGCCCTCATTAATCAAATGATTTCTCAAAGTTTTCATTAAATCGTTTTACAATTTATAAAACCGTTCATTCCGTTATATACCAGCCAGGGACGGATGCAGCAATTTCCAGAGGGGGAAGGGGGAGGGGGGTGAGGTGTTGTTCAGCGTACAATATGTTTACGACCCCCTTCCCCCCCCCCGGTCTCCCCTCCCCCGTTTCCACGCCCTAAATGGTTACACATGCAGAAATCAAGGTTGGGTTGAGGACATCCGGACCCCTTTCTAAGTCCTCCACTGATCGCAGCCTCTCTTTTCCACTCCTCCTTTCCCTCCTTTTAAGCAGGCTGGGATAACACTCTCCCCTGTCGCTTTCACTGTACTGTCGTCCTTGTGGTCAGAAGAAGAAAAGCGCCGGCGCCGAAAAATCTTGCAAAAGTAATAGTAATTGTGCCTGAAATTTTGAAATTACTGATGCTAGAAAGTAATTAAATTACAGTTACAAATCCTTTCAGCCCAAAGTAATTAACTACAATTACAAATTACCATAAAAAGTAATTAAATTACTGTAATTGATTTACTAATCAAGTATGTATAAGAAGGATGACAGCAACGTAACACATTGATTCGTTTGAGAATTCGTTTGGGAATAGCACGAGCGAAGCTATCTTTGGGGAGTTATTTCTGTGATACGGTCGAAACTACATTCGTGGACTTTAACCCTTTGATGCCCAGTATTGCTGAGGAGCGACAGCTCAAGAATTATTGAATTTTTCTACGCCATGTTCGCCTCAATAAATGTAGCGCCCTCTGTCGCAATGGCGAGGATACCTGCACTTAGCAGTGTAGAATTGAATTGCCTCTTCAAGAGAGGTCACCGTCCTCTAAAACCAAAGCTGACACGTGATATGAGATGTGATGGCGTGCACCACTCACTTCGAAACTCTGAGATGAAAAACAGGCGCAAATATTGCCGCGCGCGCAACTTGCCAAGTAGGCAGCGCGCGCGTGGCCTAACGGTTATAGCGCCTGCCTCCCACGCGAAAAGCCAGGGTTCGATTCCTGGCCGCGGGGACGCCTTTTTGTTGACATCGGTAATGTGATGTTCTGGTAAATTCGAGAACCGTGTTGCTTGATTCGAGGTTAGAATGTTCTACACGCCGAACCTTCTACGCCGATTGTTCCAGAAGCCCACGCGTGTACATAAGGGGCTTCGCGTGGCGAGCCGGAGTCTAGTCTCGCCCCAGCGTTCGACTCTGCGCTTACGCCGACTTCGACGCCCGCGACGCTCTACTGTTATCTTCTGTTTCCTTCTTTATTTTTGGGCACAAGTTCGCCCCATTAAACGTTTAGTTTACTTCAGTTATTCACCGCCTCATCACTTGTCCTTCGTGACATTTTGGTGGAGGTGCGGGGTAGCGCATGTCCCTGCAGCGTACCCCTCCGAGGGCCCGCAGTGCAAGTCCAACGCCAAGCCCGCGAAGAACCAACGAAGGCACTACCGAGATCCGGTTCAGTCGCCGCAACCTCGGCCTACCCCCGGAACTTGCACCACTGCCGGACAGGACGAAGAAGCTGCCGAAGCCGACGATGACCACCACGTCGCAGCCAGACGGAACGCCAACGACGTCCATTGTCTACGTGCAGGCCCCACCAAGGACGCCGCCGAATTTCAGTGGCAATCCTCATGAAGATGTGGACGACTGGTTGGGCCAGTACGAACGCGTCGCACGGTTCAACAGATGGGGTCCTGAGCAGAGCCTGCGAAATGTCTACTTCGCTCTGGAAGGCACTGCACGCACCTGGTTCGAGAACCACGAAACGTCAATTTCGTCATGGCAAGACTTCCAGGCGGAGCTTCGACGCACTTTTGCCAGCCAGCAGCGACGTCAGCGGGCCGAAGAACTTCTTCAAGCAAGAAGCCAAGGGCCGAACGAGAGCGTCACAAGTTTCGTCGAGGACGTTCTCCACCTCATGAACCGCGCCGACCCAAACGCTCCTGAAGAGAAGAAGCTGCGGTTCCTGATGCGAGGAGTGAAAGAAACCATCTTCGGAGGCCTTGTGCGGAACCCGCCTATCACCGTCCAAGACTTCATCACCGAGGCTACTAACATCGAACGTGCCCTACAAGCACGCGCCTCCCACTATCAGAGACTTCCTGGCTTCGCTGCCCTCTCGGCGTACAGCAGCAACACCCCGGACATACGCGAGATCATCCGGGACGTCGTCCGTGAGGAAATCAAGAAGCTCCTGCCTGCTACCCACCAGCCTGCTTCGGTGTCGATAGCCGAAGTTGTCCGCGAGGAGGTCCAGCGGGCGATTCAACCGGAGGCTCCTACCAGCGTAGCTGCACCCGAGGAGCCCACCCTGGCCTACGCCGCAGTGACCCGACGGCCACCGCCTCCTCCTCGAGCCTATGTCGCGCCGCCCCGACGTCTGTCTCCTGCACCGCAGCCCGACCGCCGCAGCGAAGACCAGGTCCAGTACGCCGCCCAAGAGCCCCGCGCACCCCGGAAGACCGACGTGTGGCGAACGCCCGACCGACGCCCTCTGTGCTTCCATTGCGGGGAACCGGACCACACCTACCGCCGATGCCCATACCGGCGACTCGGGCTACGCGGATTCCACCCGAACGACCCGCGCCCCCGTCATGGTGAACGCCCTCGGGAGATCGCCGAGTACCTTCGACGACCTCAGTCCCCCGAGCCTGCGTCCCGCCGAGAGTTCCGGTCGCCTTCGCCACGACGTTCCGCTTCGCCGATGCACCGACCCCGACGTGAAAGCCTGTCGCCCCTCGCTCCACGCCGGGGAAACTAGGCGCGGCAACCCCTGGAGGTGGAGTTGCCGAAGACGACCGACGCCAAGATCCTCCACGAACGTCGGAGGGCCCCCACTCGAACGCTACCAGAGACCGAAACGACGCTCCTGCAACGGTGTCCAACAACGTAAACGTCGTCATCGACGGCCACGACGCATCAGCACTCGTGGACACCGGAGCAGACTACTCAGTCTTGAGTGGGAGGCTCTCCCGCCACCTTCGAAAAGTCATGACGCCGTGGGAGGGACCTCAAATACGAACCGCCGGAGGGCACCTCATCACACCAGTCGGGAGATGCACTGCTCGCGTCGAGATCCACGGTGAGACGTGCCCTGTCAAGTTTGTCGTTCTGCAAGACTGCTCGAGGGACGTTATTCTCGGAATGGACTTTCTTTGCGAGTATGGCGCCGTCATCGACCTCGGAGCAAACCGATTGACTCTGCGAAAACCTGCTTCACCACCGGAGGAACCCAAAGCGACGTCATCTGCGGTCCGAGTCCTCGCCAGTCACGTCAACTTACCGCCGCGGTCGAGTGTTTTCGTGCCCGTCGGGAGCACCGAAGCTTTCTGCGGCGAATTTCTGCTCGAGGGGAGCCTCCAGTTGCTTCTAGGAAGAGGAATAGGCGTCGCAAGAGGTGTAGCTGAACTTCAGGGTGGCCGCACTGTGGTCCTCGTGACGAACTTCCGAAACGAAGCGCAACACCTCACGAAAGGTGCAGCCGTTGGCCACGTCGAGGAACTCCGAAACTCCGCCGAAATCGCCGCCATTACTGACGAATCCTCGCCACCTCAGCAAGACAGCACGTCGCCAGCGCAGCTCGACATTGACCCTAAGCTTCCGGGCCCGAAACGACGTCAGCTGATGAATCTCCTCACCGAATACCGCGACTGCTTTGCGACGTCGTCGAAGGTGCGCCAAACCGCCGTTGCGAAGCACCGCATCGTTACCGAGGACGACGCGCGCCCTGTGCATCGATCTCCATACAGAGTCTCCGTTAAAGAAAGGCAGGTGATTCAGGAGCAAGTCCAAGAGATGCTGAACGACGACATAATCCAACCTTCAAGCAGTCCATGGGCCTCTCCAGTTGTACTGGTTAAGAAGAAGGACGGGACGCTTAGGTTCTGCGTGGACTACCGGCAGCTGAACGCAGTGACGAAGAAGGACGTCTATCCACTCCCCCGCATCGACGACACGTTAGACCGGCTGCGCCACTCTCGATACTTTTCATCGATGGACCTGAAGAGCGGCTACTGGCAGATCGAAGTCGACGAACGGGACCGAGAGAAGACAGCCTTCGTCACACCGGATGGACTGTACGAGTTCAAGGTGATGCCCTTCGGACTATGCACGGCGCCAGCAACTTTCCAGCGTGTCATGGACACCGTACTGGCAGGACTGAAGTGGCAGAGCTGTCTCGTCTACCTCGACGACGTCGTAGTGTTTTCCGGCGACTTCGACGAGCACTTGCGACGACTCCGAGCTGTTCTCCAAGCCATACGGACCGCCGGACTCACCCTCAAGCCGTCAAAGTGTCGGTTCGCCTATGACGAACTGAAGTTCCTAGGTCACGTGGTTAGTAACGCAGGCGTTCGCCCAGACCCAGAGAAGACTCGCGCCGTCGCAGCATTTCCAGCACCAAGAGACAAGAAGGCCGTGCGAAGGTTTCTTGGACTATGTGCCTACTATCGGCGCTTCGTTCGGGATTTCGCAAGGATTTCCGCACCGCTCACAAACCTCACGAAGGACGCCGAGAAGTTCGAATGGGCCGAGGAGCAGCAGCAGGCATTCGACGAGCTGAAGCGACGACTGCAGACTCCTCCTGTCCTTGGACATTTCGACCAGGATGCGGAAACCGAGATTCACACGGACGCAAGTAACGCAGGACTTGGCGCGGTACTGGTTCAAGTGCAAGATGGAACCGAGCGAGTCATCGCCTACGCAAGTCGGACATTGTCCAAGGCGGAGAGAAATTACTCCACGACTGAGAAAGAATGCCTTGCTGTCGTCTGGGCAATCACGAAGTTTCGTCCGTACTTATACGGGAGCCCGTTCCGTGTAGTCACGGACCACCACTCGCTCTGCTGGCTTGCGAACCTCAAGGACCCGTCAGGACGCCTCGCTCGATGGAGTCTCCGACTGCAAGAGTTCAACATGACCGTGGTCTACAAGTCAGGCCGCAAGCACAGCGACGCCGACTGCCTGTCCAGAGCTCCCGTCGAAACACCTTCCGGCAGCAGCGACGACGATGACGACGAGTGTTTCCTGGGCGCAGTGAACACCGATGACATGGCCCGACGTCAACGAGGCGATCCTGAGCTGCGCGCACTGATAGAGCACCTGGAAGGGCGCGGAAGTGCCATACCACGTGTTTTTTCACGTGCCCTGTCGACATTTGCCATTCGACAAGGTGTACTCTACAAGGAGAACTTCGGAAACAACGACTCGCCGTGGCTGCTGGTAATCCCGACCGACCTTCGGGAGGAGATCTTTCAAGCCTGCCACGACGACCCGACGTCTGGACACCTAGGTTACAGCCGGACACTGGCCCGTATTCGTGAAAAGTATTACTGGCCCAAGCTCCCGAAAACCGTCCACCTATACACACGGTCATGCCATGAATGCCAGCGACGCAAGAAACCCCCACGAGACCGGCCGGACTCCTGCAGCCAATTTCTCCACCAACAGCACCCTTCCAGCAGATCGGAATGGATCTACTTGGCCCTTTTCCGCCGTCGACGTCAGGAAATCGCTGGATCATCGTCGCCACAGATTATCTCACGCGGTACGCCGAAACGAAAGCCCTTCCTTCCGGAACTGCTGTGGAGGTTGCCAAGTTTTTCATTGAATCCATCGTCCTCCGGCACGGCGCTCCCGAAGTCCTGATCTCAGACCGTGGATCCTCGTTCATGGCCCAGCTGACACAAGAAGTCCTTCGTCTCAGCCAGACCAGCCATCGTCGCACCACGGCGTACCACCCGCAGACCAACGGGCTGACGGAAAGACTCAACAAGACCATCGCCGACATGATCTCCATGTACGTCGACGTGGAGCACAAGACATGGGACGAGGTGTTGCCGTACGTCACTTTTGCCTACAACACGGCCGTGCAAGAGACCACCGGGGTTACCCCCTTTGAACTAGTTCATGGTCGCAAAGTGACGACAATGCTGGACGCGATGTTACCCCACGAACCGGCTGTCGATGGAAGCGACGACGCCCAGGTGGTTGCCCAACGGGCAGAAGAAGTCCGTCAGCTCGCCAGACTCCGTATTCAAGCCCAACAACGTATCGACACTGGCCGCTACAACCTTCGTCGCCGGGACGTCCACTTTCAACCCGGAGAGCGGGTGTGGGTGTGGACACCGATCCGCCGCCGTGGTCTCAGCGAGAAACTCCTGAAGCGCTACTTTGGACCCTACAGAGTGCTTCGTCGACTCGGGGATCTGAACTACGAGGTGATGCCCGACGGAACACGGACTTCATCACGCCGCCCTCCACGACCAGAAGTCGTCCACGTCGTGCGCATGAAGCCGTACTACGCTCGATAGGACTGTGGACCTTATGTGTTCCAAATGACTCTTTAGCTTACCGTTCTTTTTGTTTGCTTTGTTTTGTTTCGTGCTGCATCGGGGCGATGCACTTTTTAAAGGGGGAGTAATGCCGCGCGCGCAACTTGCCAAGTAGGCAGCGCGCGCGTGGCCTAACGGTTATAGCGCCTGCCTCCCACGCGAAAAGCCAGGGTTCGATTCCTGGCCGCGGGGACGCCTTTTTGTTGACATGCTGTAATGTAATGTTCTGGTAAATTCGAGAACCGTGTTGCTTGTTCGAGGTTAGAATGTTCTACACGCCGAACCTTCTACGCCGATTGTTCCAGAAGCCCACGCGTGTACAAAAGGGGCTCCGCGTGGCGAGCCGCAGTCAGTCTCGCCCCAGCGTTCGACTCTGCGCTTACGCCGACTTCGACGCCCGCGACGCTCTATTGTTATCTTCTGTTTCCTTCTTTATTTTTGGGCACAAGTTCGCCCCATTAAACGTTTAGTTTCTTCAGCTATTCGCCGCCTCATCACTTGTCCTTCGTGACAATATTGCAAATGCAATTACAAGTATCCCTGCTGTGCGAAATGCGAATTGAACCTGTGCCTTCTCCCAGGTTGTAACTGTTTTCAGTCATTGCACGTAAAATAATTCTGCAAATGTTTTCGCAACATTGCGAAAACATATTTGCGAAGAAAAGTAATTTTTTTTCTGAGACTAGTTTTCTTTTATTTTGTGTGGTGTAGAACCACGCCAGGATCTCTAGGTCTTCTCTATGTCAAGTAAAGTTTGGGGTTCAAATTTTCGAATCTGAATCATGTTTGGAGATTTGTGTTTGTCCTTTGCCCCCTTTTTCCCTTTCTCCAGGGATTAGTATCGTCATTCTTGTCCAGTTCACTTAATTGCGCCATGGCATTTAATTGCCTTAATACATTTCTATCTCAATATACTTGCAGTCCAGATCATACAAAGCTAGTGTTTGAAATAACAAGGTAAATACATGCCTTAGTATTGTTATTTTAGACAAAGAATATAGAAGACAGTTTAAAGCACACTAAAAGTAGTTGAAAAAAACAGATGACGCATATAACTTTCGAATTTCGCGTTGCTCATTAGTCGCTCTGAGACAGGTATTAGAGCTTGGACCGGCAAACCAAAGAAGGTTTTGGATTTATAAGGCTTTCAGTTGAAATGACTAACTTATTTCATTTACTACGGAACGACCAGTGCGTGTTGTGCCTAACATAAAGTCAGTACAAATCCTTTTAAGTTTGCACTGTTTCTCGATAAAAAACAAAGAAGGAAATGTTCCTAGTTAATAAAATCGCAATTCAGAAGTGCTGAGCTCAACGTCTTGAAAATTAAAGAGGTTAGGACACGAAAAAAATAAAAATTCTTGAAATGGAATATTCATAGGACGAGATTTTCAGAGCCCTGGTGATTGCAATAATCAATTTACGAATTTTTAACATTTTCATCTGGCGACCAGGCAACAATGCCCAAGTGAGTCAGACCATGGTGTCCGTAAACCAGGTGATCATGAACGCGTATCGTTCTAGGCGCCCCCATGATCACGCAAGCTCTCCTGGCCGCGGTACCATCAAAACCGCTCACGACGTAGCTCCGTAACCCGAACGCTATCCTCGCTTTCACCCTCGGCCCGCTGTCCTTCCACCCATGCATGCGCCTGCGAGATATTCCCGGACGACGGTGACCACGGCGAGTTCATCTGTAGCTCGCTGTCGCTGGAGCTGGTCGCCAGCGGGTCGCAGTCAAAATAAACAGCTTCCAACATCCCTTGATATGAATCACTCTCATCGCTGCTGCGAGCAATGTCGAACACTTTAACAAGGCGAGCAATACCGTAGACGTAATCGTCACGGACCGCATGCTCGAAACGCGGAAGGTAAACGAGGAAGCTGAACTTCGAGACGCCAAGAGAACCAAGTCTGTAAGCGTGTGGAAGTGGACGCCCCGCGGGAGGCTGGCCACGTCACCAGCCGCCCGCTCCGCCCGAATCCGCCTCTCCGAGGGACCCGCATATAAATAGATTTATCCACGAAACTATCGCGCCATTTTCAAAACAGATTTAGCAGGTTTATAGGAACATACAATAGGTCCTAGCAGTATTGTTATCTCATATTTTATTTTTGGCGCGTCATAACCCCTTTAAGTCCGCTTTACTGTATAATAAATGTAGAAAATGACCTGCATGAAATGTACCTTCTTTCTATGAGAAGTATACAAAGTAACCTACTTATATTGTAACCTGAAAAAGATAAATAAACAGATCCCAACTATTTCTTTGGCGTTCACTAATATATCCTTACCTTTCATATTGTACTGAATACCTGAGTCAAGAATAAACGCTGCAGGCTACCTTGGTCACATAACAATTCAGCAGTAACCTCAATTGTAACCAAATTGTCTGTCCGTCTTCGTTACAATTCAGGTTAATGCTGAAATCAGGGCGACAAATAAATCTAGTTGTTAACATGTGCATATGTCGTGGGCGTCTTACTTTTGACTATGCTGAAAAAAATGTTTTAATTATGTGCAAATGTTTTTCACGGGTTTAAATATTTGAATGGGAGGAGGTTATTTCCCCCAGAACCTATTAAAATGCAATGAACTAATTCCAAATCGCTTTTTCGCAATGCACACTGGCAAGCGGTTGTGCTGCGATTAAGCGCTCACATAGTGTTTTCAGCGTGACGATGGTTACTTGACGGTATTAGCAAGACAGTGCTCACGCGACATTTTCAGCATGTTAATGGATTCGAGACGTGATGAGCGAGTTGGTGGTGACATGATGTTTTTAGCGTGACGACGGTTACGTGAAGGTATCAGCCAGACTTCGGTGAAGTGACAGTTGTCAGCGTGGCTACGGTTACGTGGCGGTATCAGTGAAACGGTGGTTACGTGATGTTTTCTGCGTGACGATGGTCACTGGAGGGCAGTTAGCGAGACGGTGACCAGATAGCGTTTTCGACGTGACGATGGTTACATGACGGTATCAACAAGGGTCATGCGATATTTTCCGCGGGACGATCGGTTACATGACGGTAATAATGAGAAGGTGGTCACCTGATGTTATCAGCGTGACAATGGTTACATAACGGTATCATCGAAATGGTGGTCATGTGACGTTTTGAGCCTGGCCATGATTTCGTGGCGGTATCAGCGAGACAGCGCTCATAATGTTCTCAGCGTTACGACGATTACTTTAGGTTATCAGCTATAGTCCGTGGTATCATTTTGTCTTCAGTGTGACGAAGGGTACATGAAGGTATCATCGAGACGTTGGTCACGTGACGTCTCCAGCGTGACGCTGGTAACTTTGACCGTATCAGCGAAACGGTGGTCAATTGACATTTTTAACGTGACGATGATTATGTGATGGCATCGGCGAGACGGCGCTAACGTGATGCTTTTAGCGTGGCGATGATTACGAGGCGGCATCATCGAGACGGTGGTAACCTGACGCTTTCAGCTTGACGATGGTTACGTGAAGACATCCGCGAGACAGCGTTTACTTGATGTTTTCAGTGTAAAAAATGGTTAGGGAAGGTATGAGAAAGACGGCGCTAACACGAGGTTTTCAGCATGACGACGGTTAGACGACGGTATCAGCAAGACGGCGCTGAGGGATATTTTCAACGTGGCAATGGTTACGGGACGGTCTCTGCGAGACGGCACTCGACGTGACGCTTTCAGCGTGGCGGTAGTTAAGCTTAAAACATCTTGAGAACACCGTCTCATCGATGTGAGCGCCGTGTCGATGGTTAGGTTCTCTAAGTTGTTTTTCCTCCTTGTTTGACGGTCCTGTCGTAATTGCCATGCAAAAAAAAGTTGCTTTCAGGCATGGTCGAGGCATAGTCTGCAATTGTATGAAGCAAACATGCTTTAAACTGATTGATAGGTGCCAGCAAAAAAAGTATGTTATCATGCTGGTAGCAAACACCGTTTGTTTTGTGTAATGCGTGGGCAGTGTGCCTGCTGATGAACGGCTCATCTCAGCTCTAGAAGTAAACTTGAAGGGCTCTAGGTGATCTCTTTGCGAAAAATATGACATTTTTGTGTGAATTTTCTTTAGATAGGACGACACCGGGGTCCAAAACTGCGGCTGTGCTGGACTGTACTGTCTCCGCGTCGCAATTGTGGTAAAAGCACTTTCGTGTTACCGACGTGTCATCTTCCGCGTGAATAAGGCCCCGTGAATGTTGTCGCCATTGAGGACACCGTCAACTGAGGACAGCGCAAGGTGGAGCGCGATGTGTACAGGAACCTTGGAAACAAGGTAAGCGTGTAATAAATGTGAGGGCGCAAACGAGCTGGTGTACATTGAACATGATTAAAAAAAACGGAGTGCAGGTAACGACACGCACACACTCAAACGTCTCAACGTGGTGAGTGCGCGTGTACTGCCTTGGAGGAGGCAGCGTTGAGGACAATAAAACAAGTTTAGTTGCCAACACGCCGTGTGGCAGGCGTAAGATACGTGGCGCTGCCACGTCCTTTTAAAATAGAAAAGTCCGCTGACTCGGCGCGGAAATGTCTTCGGTTCCAAGTTTAGTAAAAACTCACGCCTTGTACGCCAGACATATATCTACATCTGAACTCCTTTAACGTTTATTTTCGCACTGTTTGTTGGGGGAGAATAGACAGAGCGTGGTTACACTAGAAAGTTTGGAAACTCTTTGAACGGTTAAATTTTACGTCTTATAAATAACGGTAATTGCAAATCCATTTATCCCTCTCCATCACGGGGAGAGCTGGCAGCTATATTCACTATAACATAAAACAGTATGGTCCGTATGATCAGTGTATCGATGTGGAATAAATCAGAAGCAGAAAGTTAGCAAACACGAGAACGATAAAGCGGGTGATTATTTGTCTGACAAACGTCGCAGCTTGTGCGCAGAGAGAGTAAACACATTAAGAGAACGCTCTCACATGCATCAAAGACGCTGGTTCAAAAATCACATTGAGATCTCACTTTTGCTCAATCAACCAGCTTAGTGAAGACAGACATTTGCCGAGTGGTTGCTGGGTCCCCTGTACGTTTTTTTGCGAGTTAGTTTCAGGGCCTTTTTTCTACCCATACAAATATGTGGGAATGAAGTCTACTTATCTAGATAGACTCCCATCTGCAATATTTAGTCGCTTGTCATTCTGCAAAACAATCATGATGTGTAAAGTTGCAGAAAACAAAGCGACGTACTTTATGTTGTTCATTAACGACCAATTGAGCCTGTGGTTGTGCAAAGACTGGAGTTGACCCAGAACCATACCTACGTCAAATATCGTTCAACTATATTGTTTTTATTATTTGTAACCAATGATAGGAACTTAACACCAACCACTTATGAAACACGAGGGGAATATTTGAATTCTTTATACGTGTATTTCATATATGTGACTAACGACGTTTTATTATTTCGGCGTATCAAATCAGGATCGTGCTTAGGTAGTGAAATAATGTGCAAAATATAGTTTGGCCTGTCCCACGTTCAAACAGTTAGTTGCCGTATAGAAGAGTCTTCGCAACTACAAAAAGAAGGTAACGCCACGCAGCGGAAAAGACGTGGAGGAGTAAAGCGTGGAGATTCCGCTCCACCTATCCAAGTCTGCGTCGGCAGCTGGCGCGACCTGACGGACAAAATGTAAAACAAAGGAAAGGGGGCTAAATGAGGAGTGGAACCGCTTTTTTCTTCCAATAAACGCATTTTCATTCACTCAATGCGTGGTGTTGGATTTGCCATCACACTTGGGCAAGTTGGCACGGCATAATTTAAAATAATAACAGCGCCGAAGGAGAACGGATATATTTTCTAAATAAAATATCACTTTCATCGTCTTGACGCATATTTGCTTGCCATGCAATGCCACTGCGTCAGGCTTAAAATATGACTGCGTAAATTTATTTTATAAGTACAGTTATTTTACTTTATTTAACTGTTCGCTTAAGAGAGCCATCGAAAGATGTTTGTAATTTGCGCAATTACCGCTTCGAACGAATCACTGACATTAATGACCTATTAAACACGCGTTCGTTTATCACCACACGCATTAGAAGTCACAGGAAAAAAATAAAGAAAACGAGCACCGTTCACTCTCTTAACTTGCAGCCAGAGCAAGCAGCCACGTGATCTGGATACAATTATATGCCGCCCGTGTCGATCATAGCAACGCACTGGAGTTGACAGACCACAGGACACGCGCTGATTTCCTGACATCGTTATGGTTCGGCTATTGTCGTCATTGCAGCGACAGGACACGGGCCACTACCCGAATGCTTATCGAGCTATTGATTATCATGAGCCCAACTTGAGTGCTCAGGTAATGCTCGGGTACAATTATTTGTACCCGCATTCAAATACCATTAGTGGGGATACCGGTACCCCCCAGATCCGTCATCAAGTTTTGCGTAGGAGAGGTTGAGAGAAGACCTACACCTTTGTACATAAAATTACACCGCAGCAAAAACGTTTCTTGGTCAGTCGCGTTGTGTGCGAGTATACTCGGGTCCCGCTAGTGCCAGTAAGCTCGTGTAAAGCGGCTCTGTAGTTCAGAAGAAACATTTTAAGAGACCGTAAAATGAATTTTCGGCTGGGATAAATTGGGACTTTACTAATCGCATATCGTTTAGTGAGCCAAAATAAAACTAGTGCACGAGGGTTGAAAGCCTAAAACCTGCTTTTCGATACGAAGATTTTAAAATATAGCGGACAATGTTGTACCTCCTCTCCTTCAAAATCTCTCCGCCTTTTCACTGTGATGCATCCGCGGTGCCAAAACACGTAAGCCGAACCCAGCTCACGGACTGAACGGGAGCACTGCTTAACTTGCATGCATGCGCTCGTTAAGTATCAATTTGTCGACGAATATTTGGATTCAAGTTCGTGGCCAGTGAGTGCAGTGACGGCACTTACATAACTTGAGTATGACAGGTTCCATAGTGTGCCTAAAAGGCAGCGTGGAGAATTGGAGTCATTGCCTCCGGGGCCCAAGAACGTCACGACCTCTTTTATTTCTCATTTAGATTTTGAGTTAAGGATAAAAGCGATAGAGAAAGAAGTTCAAAAATAATTTCATAATCCCTTTAAGTGTCATTCCACACACAAACGTCGTAGACATCTTGGACCGTTTCCGATTTTTAAAATAAACTTCATGGCTTTTTACTCCAAGGTCCTTAACGTTATCCCAAAATATTTTCGCCGTTTTTTTATGCCGTGAAAGTGGTTTTAAATTTTAAGATGAACGTAAAACTATATGCAGGGCGTTTTCAGATAAGATCGAACAACCATGTCCGAGTGACCATTTTTAATTTTGATGAAAAAAATATTTTGCTGGATTTATGCCCAGAAATATAAAACCAATCCTTGTTTTTGGAAAAAATTTGTCTTCGCGAAAAAAATTTGTAAGCAACCTCTCTGCTTCGCGCGCGTTTTGCGTATCGCGCAATGTTGACGTTTCGGGCGGCTTCCCCCAAAGAACGGTTCTGGCTACGGGTCTTGAAATATTCACTGACAAATTAGGCATAGGAAGGATTGACAAAAAGTATTAATCACTGGGTATCAGGGTAGTTATTTTGAGAACAAAATCGCAAACACGGCACATTGGGCAGTAACGCTCTGGTTTAAAGAATATTTTTCTTCCTTATCTATAAAAGCTAAGGTCTTCAAACTTTGCCAGTATGTTTCCCTGTTTATAGTTCATCTTTGAATAAAATATTGTTGTCCTGGTTAGCGGTAGAATTTTACAAGAATTGCTCAGATAGGGGCATTTAACTAAAAATGCATTATTTTGAAAATCATTTAAAAAAAGGCTAACTTAAATTTTTGTTTAAACTCTCTGAAATTAACGTTTATAATATGTACTAACAGAGTCTGTAAAAACATAATGCAATATTTGTGTGGCTTTTAAGTTATAAAGCTAGAAACATGGCCAAAGTGACGCTAGCGCAGTTGCCATAAATGGGCGTGCACATACCCGTTCTTCACAATTTTATTATTATTAAAACATGTAAAAATGCTACAGCGTGGTCAGGAAACGACAGCACAGAGGTCGATGGTAGTTTTGAAGGAAAAAATCCTAATACATTTTCGTACAACCGACCCAAAGATGCCCATGGGCCGGAGCGATCGAGGTGCGCCACCCTGTAACATGCTTCGCGGTGCCTGTTTCAACAGCCGGCGTAGTAGCGTCTCCGTCTACGCGACGTAAAGGAAGCAACCGAAACGACTTTGCAAATAGATCAGACTACAACCTTGGCGGTAACATGATATAGAAAGTAGGGCGCGGCAGAACCTGAACCTGCGCCGCCTGTGAGCGCCAATAGATCCGCGGCCGTGGAGGGCCGCACAACGCGTAGAAAATAAAGATACATAAAAAAAAGGAAAATTAATTGCGATTGAATGAGATTGTCTGTAACTTAATTTATAAGACAGCGGTTTAGAGAATCGTGAAATCCAATTCGGGTATGCCCATGTGACCTACGTAAGTGATGGTGCAACAAGCCACTTTAAGAACAAGTAATAAACTACACGAGCTGCAGAGCCACAAATACACATCAGCGAGGTGTATTTTTCCCGCAGCTTGACATGGCAATAGTGCCTGTGATTGAATCGGGGGTCGTGTCAAGCACCAGACAACTTTGTACATCCTCCGACGGCCCACCAAGTTGGTGATCAAGTCGGCGTCAGAGATGGTTGCCCCACTGATCACTAAACTGCTGAACGTGAAACTAATCCACCTCCCGAAAGCTGACGTCAAAGCGTTCAGGGACATGAAAGCAAAAGACTGGGACTCTGTTTCCGTTGTGCGTGGAATTCAGTCCTGTGACTTGTGGCAGTGTGCGCGGTCTGACACTTCGCAACCACAGCTGTTTTAGCAAGAACAGTAGCCGCAGAAAAGATATATATTTAAAAGAAAAGATTCCTATGGCTGAGAAAAGCGGATCGAGGTCGCGAGCTTGCGGTGCCACTGAGAAAAAACGAACAGTGATTGCTACAGGCAAACCGGGAAAAAATGTTCCTTTTCGGAGTGCCAGGAGAGCGCCGTGACCGACTCAGGTCAGCGTTCGGCAGAAAGAATTAACGTGACAAGCTCTGAATGTCGGCACAGGATCTCGATTAATTAAACTAGTTTCAATTGTACAACTTTAAACATGTGTTCTTTCTTCTCACTATTTAAATGTCAGCATCCCAGTCTCCCTACGACGGGTAGGCTCCGAAATTCACTGATCCGAGAAATCTGTATTTAAATTGTTGACTTGTGCTTCAAACTCACCTGTAATCTTTTGTATGAATTCTAATTTTTCACAAATTCCTGTCACAGTGCTTTCTTTTCACAGACTTCCCACATTTTTCGACTCCTTCCTTGCCCTTGTTTGAAATCGGCAACGTCCTATCTTTCTCCACTCCCGTTACGTCAAGTCTGTATATTTAAAACCCTGTGAAATAAAAAGTAAAAATCAATATTGCAAAGCATTTTTGAAGGGCCTGATGGGACAGATTTTGAGCCTTGATCTGTGAAAAGTAGAAGAAAAATTGCAATGGCTTTCATTTTAAACTGATTTTTCAATTATTGCGAAATCGGTGACCTCTTTAAATTTCAGTGTATTTATTTTAGAAAGGTTATCGTTTTCAATTTCAATGCCAATTTATGCAAATATAAAACAGACGCGTTCAAATCATTTAAAACAATTTAATTTCCACTCTTTTAAGATCCGGATCCATAAAGCTCTAAATTGCTTCTTAATCGATATTACATGTTTACCTCCTTTTATTTTATGTAGAGTCTCTGCACTAAAGATATTAAACCTAAGACGACAACAGTTTTTCTTTAATGTATATCCAAAAGAATGGTTTTACGAAAGTCGCACAAACGAGCGCATATACCGACAGCAACTTTGTGATCTTTTTTCCTCACGAGAAATTTTCCCCCAAAAAAGTTTGTATATGTTTTGCGCGTGCACAACAATAAAACATATATCCTTTGCTGAAAAAAAAGTCAGCCGGACATGGTCGTTCGATTTTATCTGAAAACACCCAATACAAACAATCTCAGACAATCGGAATTTCTTTTTTGCTTTTAAGTATATTTTATCTCCTACGCTTTATGCGGCCCCTCCACTGCGGCGGATCTATTGGCGCTCACAGGCGACGCAGGTTCAGGTTCTGCCGCGCCCTACTTCCTCTATCATGTTACCGCCAAGGTTGTAGGCTGATCTGTTTGCAAAGTCGTCCCGGTTGCTTCCTTTACATCGCGTAGGCGGAGACGCTATACGCCGGCTGTTCAAACAGGCACCGCAAAGCATCTTACAGGGTGGCGCACCTCGATCGCTCCGGCCCATGGGCATTTTTGGGTCGGTTGTACGGAAATCTATTAGGAATTTTCCCTTCAAAACTACCGTCCACCTCTGTGCTGTATATTCGTCTTTTCCTGACCACCCCGTAGCATTTTTACGCTTTTTAGTAAGAATGAAATTGTGAAGAACGGGCAAGTGAATGCCCCATTTATGGCAACCGCGTTAGGGTCCATTTGGCCATGTTTCTCGCTTTATAACTTAAAAACCACACAAATATTGCATCATGTTTTTTACAGACTATGTTAGTACATATTATAAACGTTAATCTCAGAGAGTTTAAAGAAAATTAAAGATGGCCTTTTTTAAATAATAATATTAATTATGTTTTTATTCACTTTACAAATACATATAAATAATACTGGCCTACAAGACAGTATCCTGCTTGTGCGTAGGACCAGACAATCCAGCGAAATACATATCAATGCATCATGATACAAAAAATCAAACGAGTGTGTAATGTGGCTATCAATGCCAACATCATTACAGAACAGAGCCCAAATTCGGCACAAAACAAAATGAACATAACTATTGAAATCATTATGAGGCAAGTACACGGGGATGAGAGGAAAGCAGTGTTTATGCAGGTAATGAGAGGCACCAATTTTTTATTTATTTTTTAGTAATTTTATCGAATTTATTTTTAATAAAGGCTCGGTGAGCTCATTAAATAAAGTGGGAATAAAGTGATTTCTGCACCTTTTTCCGTATTGCGTATAAATTGTGGGGATTTTAAACCTTTCTTTACGCCTTAGGTCCCTAGGCTTGTCCACTGAAAACTTGAATGTAGAATCATAGAAATAATTTATAAAGGTAACATATCTATGAAAATTTAAAAAAAAATTTGTTTGGAGCTTTTCTGTTTTATTTTCCATATCTAATGTTCTGTACGGAGTTCCGTATGTAATGTTTTTCACCATATGTTTTAAAATACTGTCTATTGCATTTGTCTTGTATGGAGAACAGTGCCCATATAAAGTGATTCCATATCGTAAAATAGACTCAGATAACGACCTGTACACCATGAATCTTATCTTTACGCTGCACAAGCTTCTTATTTTATACAAATATGCTGAAACGGCACGTAGTCTTTTAGTCATGAATTTTACATCTTGATTCCATGATAAATGTTCGTCCACGTATAATCCTAGATATTTTACACAATTATCGTACGGAAAAGGTTTACAAGTACAATTATTACACGGTATCGAATGAAGTAAAATTATAGATGACATATCACCACGTTTATGAGAATTTCGGAAATACAGTAACTTAGTTTTGGCAAAATTTTCTGAAATGGCATTTGAGTTAAACCAACCTATTAGTGCATCTATATCTCTTTGGAAGACTAAAACAGCATCACCATAGTGTTCATAAGGTAAAACTAGCACCGTATCGTCAGCATACTAAAATAGGTTAGCTTGTAGTGGTAGATTACCCAAATCATTTATGTAAACGTTAAATGATTTTCAAAATAATGCATTTTTAGTTAAATGCCCCTATGTGAGCAATTCTTGTAAAATTCAACCACTAACCAGGACAACAATATTTTACGCAAAGATGAAATATAAAGAAGGCAACATACTGACAAAGTTTGAAGACCTTAGCTTTTATAGATACGGAGAAATATATTATTTAATCCAGAGCGTTATTGCGCAATGTGCCGTGTTTGCGATTTTTTTCTCAAAATAACTACCCTAATACTCGGTGATTAATACTTTTTGTCAATACTTCTTATGCCTAATTTGTCACTGAATATTTCAAGCCCCATAGCCAGAACAGTTTTTTGGGGAAGCCGCCCGAAACGTCAACATTGCGCGATACGCAAAACGCGCACGAAGCAGAGAGGGTGTTTACAAATTTTTTTTTGCAAAGACACCGATTTTTTTTTCGAAAACAAGGATTGATTTTATATTTCTGGGCAAAATATATTTTTCCATTAAAAATTAAAAATGGTCTCCGGACATGGTTGTTCGATCTTATCCGAAAACGCCCTTTCATTAAAGAAATTGTGTGAAACGTGAATTTTTTTCAAAACACTTTACAATTTATGGTATGAAATTCATACTGATCTTGGCTTGCTATGCTGTGATGATTATCCAAATATTTAATGTGAAAAAAATATGTATAGATATTTAAATCAATAATATTCTCAGAACTTGGCCCTTTCTCAATTTGTTTGTTTCATTATCGCCTTGCGCCTGGAAATTATAACTTCTCTATTGGAAGCATTGTAGATGCATTACAACTAAAAATATTTGAAGCCGTTCAAAAGAATAGATCACAGAAAAAAATTGTAAAGTTGTGAAAAATTACACCATCTTCCCGAGGGGAACCATGGGGTGATGCGGAGCATCGCGGATCGTAATTAATTTATTCCCATCTTGACTGATTTCTTTGGCCGGCCGGATTTGGGCTGCGGCGGACGCGAGCGGCCGAGAAACGCTAGCAGACGACAGCCGCAGAGTTGCGGGGAAAGCCCACCCCACTGGAAAGCCCTGGCGTGGCGCTGCGACCCGCGAGCCCAAAACTATCCTCCTTTCACCCCTCGGGGGAACGCGCGCAGCGCGCTACCGCTGCTTATATTCACACTTGAAGGAGAGGAGACTAGAGGAGAGTTGCGCATGCGCGCGCGGTCTGAGAAGAAGCGAACGCACGCGAAGTGCACGCAGCTGGTAGAGAGAGAGGCGGAGAGAGTAACGCGCAGCTGTGGAGAGAGGGAAGGAGGAGAGTTGCGCATGCGTAGTGTGAGCGCGGACGACGCCGACGCCGCGGGAGATAGACCCGAGCAAGAGATGCTCCGCATCTAAAAGTCCGTTTGCTGCCTAAACAAGTGTCTGATTTATTTCTATTTTTAATCAGCTAAGGGTCCAAGGTGATTAAAAATAAAAATAAATAGCGACTTAGATGAAGAGTCTATTGCCTTTTATTCCTTTAAGCTTAATAAAAAATATATTTTTTTTTCAATCGAGAAAAAAAATTAGATTGAGCTTCCGTGTCGCAATCTGGGATTTTTTCGTATCTTCTCTTCACCGCACAGAGAGAGCGAGAGCTGAAAATCTTGGCGAGGTCGTAAGGCCATTGTTGGTCAGGAGTGTGATATTCGCAGAGGGTTCTACGATCGTGCACTCTTGATAACAGTCACCGTTTACAGCTAAAGACGCGCCGCGGTTTGCCGCGGCCGCTTCTACTCGTCCTTCTTTTTGGCTGTAACAAAAGCAACAGCAGATGATCTGCTGTTGCTTGCTGCAGCAGCTGCTGTTGTCAGCAGCTGGTGTGATCATCGCACGTGCCGACGCTGCATAGCAGGCTCGTTGCACCCTTTGTACCGATGTCAGCTCCCCTCACACCGAACCTTGATGCCTGACAGCGTCGTTATCACCTGACGGGGACTTCTCCTTATTCAGGAAACGCAATAACGATAGAGCGAAATCCCTAGAGGCGTTTTGAAAAAAAGGACCGAGAGTAAGAAGGGTGCAAAAACGAGGGGTATTGTCTCGATCGACCACAGACTCGTTGTAATCGAAAATCTGCCCAAGATGTGCAGAATCAACGAACTTGCAACGGCGCGGCTTCGCGGATGAATTGTGGACCACACGAAAGGGGACTAAATACGTAAGTAACCAGCCTTTTTTTTGCGAATAAGCTAAATGTCGTGTACCAGGCTGCCTCCTTGAACCGGTGGCCACGCTCAATACGAATTACTGACGTTCCGCTGACTTGTGGCATAAGCAGACGTACGATAGGCTTCCATAACCCAACGTAACTCAACAAAACGGGGCCGTGTGAACCATCCTTACACAAAGATCTCAACAATCATGTGCCTTCCGCATGCCCTGCCCGATCACTCGTAAACGCGGTTGCGTTTCGCCTTTTAATAATAACAGTACCTTTATTATTCCAACAAAAACAATGTTGAAGAAGTGACACGAGAAAAAAGCTGTAAAAACAGCTTGACGAGCCCCGAACCACCTAAACCAGCAATCGCGATGCAGGCACCAAAGAAATTATACAAAAATAAAACATGACATGTGTACTACGTATTTGAGAAACATTACAAAAAGAACTAACGCTATACAGGATAAGTAGCATATTGATACAATTTACACAATAGTGAAAAAATACAGAGAAGGAGAATCACCGAAATAAACGCGAAAGAAAACATCAACTCAACAGATTTTGGCGCTTATTGCGGACATTTTGGCTCGAAATAAACATTTGAAATAAACATTTCCCGTAGGATGCTCACCGATATATTGCTAAGTTCAATTCCTTGCCTACTATTTTGTTGCGGTTGGTGACTGGCGTCTTTGTTAGTTTAGTTAGTGCGTCTCTGCGCTTCTTTTCGCGGCAGTCTACAGATGTGGGGTAGGGTGCGTCCATGTGTTTTTGTTTAGGGTGATTCCATCCTTTTTAGTTCCTGATGCCGAGAGCATGCACTCACAGAGAAAATACAAAGGAATCACATAAAACAAAATGTCGCTGCAGCACAGTCAGTGCCACGAGCGTGTGCAGGGTGCAGGGACACGCTCTTCCGCGCGCTTTCGAACAAAAAAAAAGGAAAATAAGTGTTCCGTACAAAATAGCTAGACGTGATCACCCTAAGCAAAGTGCACATGAAGCCCCCTAGTGTGGGGTAGTTCTAGGGCCTTGGCTAACTTTCGTGGTGGTGTCTTCACCACGTCGTCGTTTGTGCGGCGAGGTACGCGAGGGCTCGCGTACCCTGAACGCTTATCGAGCTACACACACACACACACACACCCTTCTGTATAAGTGCCACCAAAGCTGTAGAAGGGCGGCCCGAATGCGTCCCACGATATGAAAGCTCATGCAGCGTCCGTGTAAGGGAAAATTCGTAGGCCGGTCGCTGAATGCGTTTCATGAGAAGCGGCACGCAGAAGGAAGTTGAGACCAACATTGGTTGAAACCTCTCTGCATGACGTCGCACCTAGTGGTTCGTGTTCCAGATTTTTTCTCGCGTCTAGTGACGCACAGGATTCTGGTCAAAAGCTCGTGATTTTCAAATTCAAGGGACACAAAGAGGCAAGAATTCAACTCTAATTTTTTTTATGAACTTCTTCAGCTTCCCATAAAATATGGTTGAGTTTTATTTATTTTCATTGTTTAGAAGTTCCTGGTATTACATTATTTTAATAAAATGGCGTCAAATTACCCGAATCGGCTATGAGCTCAGAGAGTCTTCCTGTAACTCGTAATATGAATTGTCTCATATAAAAACCATCGAGTTATTCATTTACTCGTAAATGGGGAACCCCATTAAACTAAAGTAAACCAGCGGTACATATATAAAAGAACACGAGGAAAACGTCGTACAACAGCTCTATTCAGCAAACAACTATGATATTCCAGTTTCGTTTAAGTTGGTAAAATAATATCAACGTTTGAATACCAATAGGACAACCTGTTTTGCCTAATACGCCAGTTATGTTAAACAGATGCTTGTAATATATATGTTAATAAAGAGAAAGAGAGAAAGAAAAGAGAGAGAACAAAAGAGAGAGAGAGAGAGAGAGAGAGAAGAGAGTTAGAAAAACAGATACTTCACTCAGAGAGACTTAGGTATAAATGTCGAAAGAACCCACCAAGTACATTAAAAGGAAGAAGCTTTCTCGGACAAGGCAAATAGCTCTCATAGAAAGGTATGTTTCCGCCTTGTGTTTCCGCATGCTGCCGAAACTGAATCGTTGTTTTGTATAAGAATGTTTTTGCGTTACTTTTCAATAGCAACTCGGTTCCAATTATTAATTTAAAAAGTGGGTCCTGTTCTCTACTCAGTTACACATTAAGTCGGACTGCCAGCCGACGGTACGATAGAATAAAGTCAATTCAACCAACACCATTTAGACAAGCAGAAGGCCTACAAAACTTCATCCCAATCGGATCGATCGAGGCCTGAGATTGGGCACGAGTGCCGCGTCAGTGCTCGGCTGGAGCTCGCGTCCAATCAACGCCTCGGAGTCGAAGGTCGGCCTAGGGGCCAATAGTCGAGTTAGCGCGATCCGGCTGCGGTGACGTTTCGCGCAAGTAGAGGAAGCGATGGCCTTGATTATTACAGACGGCGTTGATCAAGGTAGCGCCAAAAGTGCATTGCCCCGGGGCTCGTCATATTTTGGGTGTTTTCTCTCACCAACTTTATCAAGCACGCACGGCAAATTCGGCGTGATTCGACTTTTTTTGTTTTGCGCGTGATTGGTCGAGCTGGTAATAGCAAACGCCGAAAGAAAATCCGCGGCATGACCATGTACTTTTGGCGCTGTTTGATTGGCTAGATCAGATCGTCGCATCGGCTTTGGTCCGACTTAATCTAAAATGAAGTATAGGATATGCCGTGTTTATTCGAGCAATAGCCGCACTTCTTACGAAGAAGGCCCATGCTTCTACTTTCATGCAGGACACGCATACAACCAATCATTGCCTTCTCCATAAAAAAACAAAAAACGCAGTGAATAAGGAGGTCAGGAATACGATTCTCCCTAAAAATTCCATATGAGAAAATGGGATTTTAGCGCGAAAACGTTATGTCTGTCCCTCAAATTGCTGCCATTTTTTTTTTTCAGATCGCGGTGATTCGCTATTCTAGTGCTTCGCGGAAAAACAGACTAGAAGGCTTTATTTAGAAACAGCGCGGCTATTACTCGAGAAAATGCGGAACGTGTCAATCTTCGAAAATTGATTTTAACGTATTCTCGAGTAGCGTGCGCAGAAGGCCAATCGCGACGATAGGCGGGGAAGGCCCAACCAATGGCGAGGCATCTTGAGTGTTCCGGAGCGTCATATATGGTCAGAGACACCTCACTAAATGCGGGGCGTGACGTATAAGTTTTTACATTCGCGATTCCTGCTTGGCAATTGGCTCTTCGGCGCTCCAATCAGCTAATGCCGTCACCTCAGTGGCTGTGGACCGATAATGAGATTCCTCGCCTCATGCTGCGTTTCTTCGGCCGCCACTGAGTACAGGGCCTAAGCTGGACACTTGGCGGAAACGCCGGCGAGAAATCTGGAGGCCGCAATTGGCCAACGCCGCACTTGACCTTGGTGCCGGTCAATCATAGCCGCCGAATTTCTCGCCTACTTTTACGCCAAGTGTCCAGATTAGGGCCCCAGACCTGGAAACTTGTGATAACGTTATCGATGCTCGTTGCCCCAGCTCGCTGAACTCTTAACTCGTCTCGGGCTGAACCGCACTTTCCAAGCTGCGAACCGACGTCGAGTACCGCCATTCTGACAGTATTTCCTGCAGGTATTAAAGAAAATGGGCCGAAATCGGTGCTGCTGGCACGCTGATTCTCGAAGAAATTCCTAAGCCTTTCGCGCGGTGGTCATACACCGTTTTGATGTTTACAAGATCACAGCCCAGCTTGGGAACATCACAGTCCAGCACGCGCATGGTCATCGCTTCGGAAAGCGAGCGAAACACGCGCCATACGCACGAGCTCTGAAAATGGCCCCGACCAGAAGCCTGTCATTGGAATGGTCTATATTCCGCGAGCAATTTTGTCTGCTTCTTGTGCCCTCGTGCGTTTGTTTCCCGCGACTGCAACCAACGATGGTGCGAGCTTCGCTGCCACGTGAGCGCGCGTTATCTACACGTTCTTCGTGTTTCCCTTTCATCGGCCTGCCCCTTTTCGCGTTCCGATGCACCAAAGACGCATATAGGGAGTATTCACTGGCGGCCATATCTGTGTGCGTGGTTGCTGAGCGCGTGCTGACGGCGAGCTTCCACAGTTCTTTTGCAACGTGCCTTCCGCACCATCAAGATTGCCGGTCTTAGCAGGCTATTAATGTGAGCTTGTTGTGAGCATGCGCTCTAAACAGTGACCTCAAATATGGCATCCAGTGAATACCCCCTATTACCACACTTGTTCGCATTCCCGAAACGCCTTTTCTCAATGGTGCAAGCAGATCAGGTTACTTGGCGCGTTCATGAAGGACGACGGCCGCACATGAATGGCTGGTCATAAAGAGCGAAGACGTGACATAACACCCAGCAAGCGAGGTGCAGTGGGGGACAGCGGGTACCGGTTTGGAGTGTTTGGCGACATTTTGAGGGTTGGATTGTGAAACGGCCATCGGCCGCTCTCAAGCGCAGCGGTTTATTGTTTGTTCTTTTTTCTTTTTGCCGCCGCGCAAAGAGCCGCCATGCATGGCATTAAATAAAGACGTCTTCTCAACTCAACTGAGGGCGTACATGGGCCACCGGCGGGGGCACCGCCAGGCGGCGTGTACGGGTGGCCCAAGGTAGGCAACCATTTTCTAGGCGGCATGCGCAGACTGTCGCCACGATGCGGCGTCAAGGCAGGAGGGGTAATACACGTCCAAGTAGTTCACACGCCGTCCCACACTGCGTGTTGCAGAAACTGGCGGAGCTGGACGTCACCCGCGCGACCTACGGTTGCTAGCTGCTACGTCACAGCGTCGCTTCCTATAACCAGCCACTCCAGTGCGGTTTCCGTTGCTATGCGTTCTATCGCCAAGCATCTCCAAATATGTACCCCACCACCGTCTGTCGGCGCTAGCAGGTGTTTCCTTGCCAGTTTCTACAGCCAGTAAGGCTGAGGCGTCATCCCGTGACGGCGTTGCGAACTTTATATACGTGTGCTGCAACCTGTCAAAAGTCAACGCATGTACCAGAAAACTTATGATAACACGTTTAAAATAAAGTTAATATATGTGGCATACACGTGAAGTCATCGTCCCACGCTGATGGTCAATTTGAGTTATTTCTACTCCTTCTTGCTGAAACATATGCAATGGTGAGAAATTGCAACAGAAGGTACGCCCTCAGCAGCAAGGCCTATACAATGACCGCCGATGTGGCGTCGGTGCAAGTCATGTGGAATTGGATTAAGTAGTTGTATTTTAATGACGGTTTATCATATTAAGAATGTTAATACACGAGTTAAGGCAAAAAGTAAAAAAAATAGCGGTGACAGCATCGCAGCTAGGTTTTGCTAAGGTATAAAAGAAAGTTCGTATATTGGCGCAGTAATAAATAAAGTCATGTTTCGAATGGTTCATTTATGTTTGTGTAACAAAAATATGTAAAGATTATCAAACAATATTCACGCAATAAATATTCTTTTTGTGGGCACATGAAACACCACATTAAAAGCGGTTCTATGGAAAGTAACGCCGTCTAATAGACTACTTTAGATTAAAAGGTAATAAGCATTCGTACTTTAGCGAAGGCTTCGTAGGTCTATGAATAAATAAACCTCTCGAAACAGTCTTAAGTTTTAAGGTTTTCGTATTTTTTTAATATTTGCATCATAGGACCTAGTTTTTTTTAATGGTTTATGTTCACAAAAATGAAACTAGCGTATTTCTCGGATGTTTGAAAGTCAAAATTCTACGCGGTGCGGACAATCTACAGTACAAAAATTTGTCTTTCTAAATAGGTAATCACAAGGAAACGTTACGGATTTTGTGAACGCAAGGTACATTAATAAAGATTTATGTATGATACCAGCTTCTTCGTTAGCTAATAAGGTGGCAATTGAGAAGGTGTGTTGTTTACGAGAACATTTTACGTGCGGACTATGCACCAGGTGCGGACTATATTCCAGATAATACGCTAGCTCTGCTGTTCAAGTTCTACGATACTATTTCCAACAATTACTGAGCTTAATCACGTACGTCGTACGGCATAACGAAGTTTATGACCACCGATAATTCTTTGCAAAACGACTTCAGAAACTTTATTTATTTATTGCAGAGAGGTTTGAATCCTGACTAATATGATTTATTGTTCAATATTTCTTTTTTATATAATAGAGGTTTGTGACTGTGAACATTGACCAAATAAAACAGCACCGATTTCTGCAACCATATATCAAGGTCATACGCTCAGTTATTATCGCCAACGCTTCGCAAGTTCTGAGAGCGATATTTAACCAGGGGAGTAACAAATTAATTTTAGTATTTTATAATGTTCCACGATGTAAACCATTTGCGATTTCTGTCTAAACATTTTTTTAGAGCCAAGAAAGGGTAGTTTTAGATTAGGGCCAATCGCTGGTGTGCTTACTTTGTTTTTTGTTGCTAAGTGGCGCTCTGGCCGTTATGCACGCCGAAACACAAAAAGCAATGGTTTACAGAGAAATCTAAAGGATATGAAAATGGACGAGCAATTAAAACACTTTTTGTACAATCCAAGGATGACTTGTGCTGTTGCAAGTAGCACCCAAGATGTCTGAGTGGAGCCTTCGCCGCAGCAGTTTGAACCTCTTTTCTTCACCGAAGTTCATGTAGAATACTAGGAGGATATCTCCCACACAGGTTTACCCAGCATGTTGCAAAATAACATTCAGCTAAATATTTATTACCAAGAAGCAATGACTTGAGTGACATCACTTGGTGAGGCATGAGGGAAAGGGCGACTGAGAGGGCAGTTTCCCTTGCAATACCGAGGCGCTTATGGCCACCAGAAAGAAGGCGCGCTGACGTCACGTGCAAGCCACGTATGCACAATACACCGAGGTGATATGGGCATTCGGGAGTGCTTGGTTTTGCGGACCCTACTGTTAAAAAAAGATTAAAAAATGGTCTGACACGTATTATGCGCTCTCTTTACCTGAAGCCATTAAATTATTGCGACCGCACACTCTAGAGTACTGACGCCATTAATTACAAGGAAGTTTGAATGCTGACCCTCTTTTAGGTTCGAATATTGGAAATGTTGATAGGCAGGAATTATGTGGAAATTGAACCTCGAACCTTCCAAGGTTTGAGGTAGACCAGGTTAGACACTTACGAACTATTAAAGCGAGGTTCGAGAAAATATCGACTCAGGCTTGACATTCATTTGCACGCACGAAAATTGGAAAAGTACCGACGTCACCTAACGAAGAAAGGAGCACAATATTTATCGAGGTTGTTGCTTCACACAACAAGACAGCTGAATAACGAAATGGACATGTGTTCCCTTTCATGACGTGTGAAATATGAGAAATGGCTGCCAACGACGCCATGTTTGACTAGGCTAAAGACTACATGTGGCAACACTGTTTACGGTGTGTGCCACCATGACTATGTGAACCGTCGCTGCAGCGAGTGCGTGTAATTCCGCTGCCGATGATCTATTCCCTAGTACGATTTGGGCTGCCTTTACGGATGACTTTATAATAGGCGAAGTTAGCGAATACCGTGCTGCCTTGAAGACGGGCGATTGTACACGGTGGCGTAGCCACAAATTGGTCACCGTAAACTACCTCGCGCCGCCATCGGTTCAAGCGGCGATATTTCTTCGTGAAAAAATCTCCATTCTGCAATAGCGATTTGCTCGAGTTACGTGCTCTACGTTAATTTTTTTGTGACTTGTGTATCGTATACAATCAATTTTGCGCCTTTCGTAACGGAAGTGCCTACTTTTGTTAGGCGTTACGGCAATCATCTGTTTTTTGCTCGCAACCGGATCTCTTGAAAAGTAATCAAATATATCATAAAATAAAGTACAAGGCAGCAGGGTTTACAAAATCAAGCCCGCCTAAAGTGTTCTCATGGCAATGACATTAATCATTGGCCTGAGAATATCGTCGTTGCAGCGCAACATGAGTATTGTAGGAGGGCGTGCGTGCAATCAGTATTAAAAGGCTCCGTTCTGACAGCACAGGTGAGCTAGCTACGCTATTTATAGCACATTTTCGTTCATGCAAATAACATCCCAAGGACATTTGTCCCTTCGAAGTAGCGCTTTCGAGAGTCCCGTGCATACGAATGTGCAGTTTGCGTGCACATTTCGTTTCTGCTCAAAGCGGTAGGATTATTCTGGTTGGATTGATTCGGAAAACGAAGTTCTTCACCTCTTTTTATTATAATCATTTACTCATGTTAGCGTACAATGACTTGACACGAGGCATAAAAGAGGTATCTTACGAGTAGCGTTGGAGCAGTGCCGATAACACAGACACAGGTGCACACTCTCGCCATATCAATGGCGTCCGAAACTGGCCGGCCTCAGCGCCCGCATGTTTTTTGTTTAACGGCGCCATCAGATGGCGGAAAATTGCGGAAGGCTCCGTATTTTTTAAATTAAGGAATAGTTAAAAATAAAAGGAAAGAACCCGAATAGCATGCGCGTTGCTGTCGGTGTTCTATTTTTATGTCAAAATATTTGAAAAGGTTTTGACACTTTATCCACGGGCTTACCTAAATACAAATTCTGGATTGAAGTGACCAAGGTTATTTCAAAAGTATTTCTGGACACTAGTTGCTGAAACACATAAATTGAATAAATGCGTCGTTCACAAACAAGACGGGATATTGTATCGCCCCGCTTGTTCATTCGTCCGCATCGTGCGAATTCCGACCTCTCGCTCGTCGTCTCTTGTAATGTCTTGTGGGCTATCAATTGCTCCCGTACAAAATATTTTTCCTAGAATATTTGATGTCTCTGTGCAGCCGTCGAGCACCACCACTCAATAGTGAAACTTTTCCGAACTTTTTATAAGGTTGAAGGTTCTCGGAACAGTAGAACATTAAGGTCCAACAAATTTGTTTGAGCACTTGAGAGCTCCTATCCAGCCTCTATACAGAGTTCGTGTTTTCAACGTGCAGCCCATTTTATTATATATTTTCTGGGTGCGCGTTGGGCCTCAGAGTAATATTTTACTCTGAGACACAACACAGACAACGTAGACAATCCAGAGCTCTTAGAGTGTACACTCTAAGAGCTCTGGATTCTACTACCCACAAAGCACATGATAAAGCCAGTCAGTGCAGTCTATGGAGGGAGCTCGGGGAATGACGAGCCAGTCACAGTGCAAACAACATTTCTAAGTTTAAACTTTTTTTTTCAATCTGATTAATCTCCGATTTTCTTCGCAGACACCAGCGATTGGCTCTCCCTAGTGCTTTGCGGGAAAATGGACGCTCAGAATGTTTAGAGTGTAGCACTATGTTATAAAAGTGTGGCTTTCTTGGTGGTCAGGTGACAAATGATTTGAAACAGACTGGAAAGCGGCAGTCTCCAGGGGTCCGTATCTAAAGGGCGAGACCAAGAGGGACCAAAGGACCGGAACATCGCCGCCTGCTGCAATTGGCCAGCTCCGCACCGCTGACATATCGCAAGAGGCGGTGATGTCCCGGTACCTTGGCCCGGCTTGGTCCCTTCGTATAAATTATGGCCCCAGGACGTGCCAAATGTTCACAAAATGAAAGCATGAGTGCAAAACATGAGCCACATATCTAAACACGAGTTGCTTAAAAGCTCAAGGAAAAACAAAAGCCATATACCTGATTGAATTGCTCGTACACCAGTAGTTGAGCTAATTGCTTATTTCGTTTTATCTTTACAGTGGTGACCTTACCAGGTCGCTGTCCGGACTAGCAACTCGATCGATATGACTGGCCCCAGTACACCTATTTTTAAAACAATTTTGAAGAGTATGAACATGACGTAAGTATCCCTTACTTAGGCAAACAGACACACTACGAGAAAACAAACAACAAACAAAATGGTTTAACATCTACTGTTTCTTTTAAGTGTTTATGATGTAGTACTCTATCTGCTCCGAAATGATCCGTTGGTTATGCGAAATGCAAAACCCAAGACTTGGTAACACGCCCCTGTTAATCTGACTATATGATGGGCATAATAAAGTCATATTCCGGTATCGAATTTAAAGGATGCTAACCAAATGAGATTTAAAAAAAAATGTGTTGTCGCCTTTTAAGCATTTTTATTTATCTCATAACCTCGAAGATAGTTTGATTAATCGTTGAAATCAAGACAGTTGCACTAGCCTCCAAAATACTAACATGTAGAGGAAACATTCTGAACATTCCTGCGACAAAACGAAATACACTTACGTATTTACTTTCGCGGTCAATATAAACTGAAATGATCCCTCATGCTTCTTTTGGCGTACCTGCCAGTTCTGGAAAGATCTGTCGTCCGAAATAAGGATGGAATTTGGGGTTTAATAATTCGGACTTTCTGACAAAGTGACAAATAATAGAGCTTGTGGAGAAAGCAGACGGAGAAAAGTCCGGAACGGGATTTAAGCTCTACTTTCCGCGAGGGTACATCTGTCTTTTTGCTGCGGAAAAACATATTGACAAAAAGTATTATCTGCGTGATTGTTCGAACTTCAGAGACAGTTTCCGATCTTAGAATTACCTGCGCTTGCGAGGTTATCAATGTCTCTACGTTTTGTTTATATTTAAATGCAAGCTTCCACTGACGGCTTATGTTTCGGATTCTGGCTAACTCGAGCGAAGAGTAAATCTCAATTTCGCGTATCTTTGCTAGAAACCCAATTGTCATCTAATTATTTTACTGAAAGTATTTCAAGCCTCTGTGCTACCGTAAGTGGTTTATTCCTCATAAAAAATGTCGGACAGCTTAAACGCTTGGTCAGATGCAACTAGGATGCAAGAGCACTTGATCACGGTTTTTAAAGAGCAGCACTCCGGATAAGAACAATACGCAACATGGCACGAGGTGAAGAAATTGTGAATATATGAAATCGGTACTTCTTTTCCTCTTTATCTATGCACCCCTTTTAAAGGGCATTGCATAAGTTTTTTGTTTTGTTTTTCTGAAATGCTTGTTCCTTCCCCCCCCCCCGTTTACTATAGTCAGGGAAAGTTAAGGAACAAGTAGGTGCTTGCCCTCGAGTAGACAGTTTCTGCCTTTCATAAAACTTCGTCGTGCGCTCAGGCAAAGCCCAGCGAAAGAAAATGAGCGCTTACCTCCGGCGAACCTTAACCCCCCCCCCAAACCCCTGCGGCGCGATGTTATGCCATTGGTCGTGAACGCAATGGCGTCAACGGTCAAGCCGACGTCTGCGATTTCTTGCTAACACCCTCTCCCTTGGCATTGCAACAGTGCGACCAACACCTGCACGAGCAAGACATTTCCGTGCAGGGTTAATGCAAACATTACTCTTTATTTTCTGGCCGAAGCGTAGTGCGCAGGATTAGCCGGAGTAGGTTACATCGCTCCATTGTAAGCTAGCTTAAAGTATTTTTTTCTTTTACAATAACCTGAAAATGAAATACGCTTCCGGGTTCCGGGTATTTATTGAAAATAAGTGATAGACTTTAGCCAATAATTGTTACAAAAATAATAAATTCCAGCGCTACTCCGGTCGTGATAGTGGTGTCGTACGAAGGATATAAGTAAGAAAAGCCCATGTACGCAGGCATAGTATCTTGTGTGCTTTCTGCTTTATTTCCGCGCTTTGATGCCACTTATTTTTTTTAAATGTCACCATATATTTTAATCACTCATGTATTCACCGCGCAGAAAAAAAAAATTGCGTGGGTTGATGTGGATAAACACGCCATTTTGAACAATTTTTAGTAAAACATATGAAAAACAAAAATAAGAAAACCGCTGTATTGAACGAATATTATCTTATTTACGCGTGCAAAACACAGTCCTCCGAGGGCTCCCCAGCACTTAAATGCACTAGAGACGTTGAGGTATGACTGCCAGCACGGAAAATCAGAATTACCCTTGCGGACGCCTGACATTTCCCGATTTCTTTCGAAATTTACCTCCCTTGCCCAAATAATTATATAATGCTAAATTCTCGTTGTGTTCGGCATCACTGCCATTTTTGCGAGGACAGATATAATCTGTAGCCTTTACGCCTCGCGTACGGTTCACAAAAATGAGCTTATTGGTTTAAAAGAGTGGTCAAAGCAATTCTGGTGAGGGGAAGTGTTATCGGGATATTCAACCGGACGAATTAAAGCCTATCTTTGCCTTAAATGTTATGCACGTCATCAGAACATGGTACTGCTTTAACAAATTCTTTAGAGCGTTCTATGATAGGCCGTAAACAAAAACTGTAATACAAGCAAGAGTTTTCGAACTCGAGCACATGAAAAACCCACACATAGTGAGCACCATATCGTGCACGGAACTTCATGAAATATTATTAATCTTTGTAAGTTTGTGTCTCGGACATGGTGTCTGTATCTTCAGACATCGCAGCATTTCTTGTTGTACTCAAGCTTTCATTTCCGAGAAGGCACAGCGTCGCTTTCAGAAGCTTCCATAGTTTTCATGGCGGCGATGAAAACTGATTTTGCCGAAAAAAGTTGTAGGAGTGCTCCTCAATGTTGCCAGATGGTCGCACGACAAACCGCCAAACGGATGTAAGGAATAACCTAATTGTAACCAAAGTTACTAAAATTAGATGTTATCTAAAAAAAGGATCATAATTGATCCAAAAATTTCAAGATATATACGGGGCCCCAATTTGTTCTCAAACTACCAAGATTTTCCTTATTCCAATATAGACCTGAATATTACACTAATCTGCGAAATTTACCTCAGGTTGGCAGCCCTGCATTGGGGGTTCTGACTATCTAAAGATTTAGGTAATACCGGCGTCGAATCATTTTTTATACTAGTCTGTTCACACTTGTTTACCATGACAGAGAATAAAACCCCAAGACCAAAGAAGGAAACAATGTCGTCAAGCATAATCACATTAAATAGAAAGTGCTCTTTTGAAGCCTCAGATCCTCACAGAGTCAGGATGTTTCCATAGAAGAAGGTGTTCAGGAAGTCGTTTCACGCCTCCCCCCAATTTTAATATGAAGACCCAATTACACGACCGGAAACCAACCCTTTTACGCAAAGACCCAATAAATTGCAAATGACTTTGAAGCTCAAATAGCCCATGTCTTTACAGAAGTCACGCCGGGCAATGGGAGATGGTCTCTCACTGAACAAATTACAAAAAAAAGTTAAATATACATTATTCAATGTTCTCTCAACCGTTTAACTAGCCGCGACGCAATCTGAGCATGAAATCTCTAACCAATAATTATCTACGAAATTTATTTCCACATTGTTAATACATGAAATCGATTAAAGTTGATATTGGGTAAAATCATGTGTTTAAATTGTGGTTATATTTTTGCATTTTATTGAATCTTGATCGAATTGTACAACGTGTCAAACCAAATGTTTGTTTTTTAATTTTGTTGAGCTGCGGTCTGCGTGTCACTGTAGATGCGCGGGATCCTGTCAAGCTGTTTTGCAGCCTTCGTTTTCTGCCTTCCCTTTCATCAAATCTTGAAAAATAAAGTTATCGTATTTTACGCCATGGTACCTTGAAGATTTCCAAGAAATCGGGGCGTCCCCGGACGTTCTGTTACGTCCAGTATAATTTTCTCTATATATTTTCATTACGAGGCAAACAATCAGTTGCAAATCATTGGGTTAAATTGTGTAAAATAGATAATTGCATAGACATCCACCCCTGACTGGAAACTCAAATCTGAAGTACGATGAAAAGATTCGAGACTAATTTTGCTCCGTAAAAAAAAACACAGGGTGGTGATGGGCGTTTTAGTCGAAGAAAGGGACCTTTAATATGCCATTATGCCAAAGAGAGTCATTCTTTGTACATTGGAAGCTGCGCTACACGAGTCTTTGTGACCACGTGCAAGAGCACAATGGAGATTTTAGCTTGCACAACAAACCAAAGCGAGGGTGAATATGAACCCTGTGTGGATCTCGGTAAATCTAAAAAGAAACGTTAAAATAATTCACAAGGGTTATAGCGAACAAGCAGGGAGTCGTGGGGGTGTTTTGAGTGGCACTTGCGCTTCAAAAAGTACAAATATGACCGGACCATGAATGCTGCTTTCACACTGGCGTTCGAATCGCAATCCCGAAGCGGATCTGCTCATTTTTGTCATGAAATGCGCGTGAAAGAGAACTTAATCGTAACCGCATGGCAGTTACGAAGGCATCTGCATTGGTAACCACCTCACGTATGCGGTTTAACCGCCCGTGTGAATGAGCCCGAAGAGAGGCATATTAAAATGAGCCGGAAGAGGGTGTACCTGCACATTAGCAATATTAGTGTCCTCAGAATGTCGGCACATCTCTTATATTACTTTCACTTGGTATTTTGCTTGACCGATGGCTGAAGAGGACGAAGCAAATATACTGCTGGAGAGGAAAGGAGAAAACATTCCCCTTGTTCCAGCATTCCGCCTGCTTCCTCCTTCTCAGCCTTCCTTTCCCTCGCCCTGAGCTCCTAACCTGTCACGGACGATAGATACTATTACCCACCACCCAATTAACACATTGAATTGCGGACGATGAAATAGAATGCAGTCGCGGTATTCTATAGGAACGCCCAGGAGAACCGTAAAAATAGACTGGTTGCCGTCCGCTTCAAATTGAAATCGGCAGTCCAGTACACTAGCGCCTGCTGAACCTCTAGTTTACATTATAACTCTAGGAACCTGCCCATGGCCTCCGAGATTCTTGGCACGCCATGGCCGGCCGCTTCTGGGAGCGCCGCCATCAGATGGATGGATGGACTCTAAAGGTTGTACCCTTTATAACGGGGGATAGCTTGCTCCACCTAGCTCTACCCCCCTACCCCTCTCCCCCCAAGCCCCTAGAAAAAAAAAGGTATGATTTCTTTTCCTATCTTTATACGTAAACTTTTGCTTCCACTATCCATTTTTGTAACTATCACCAGGCGGTGTGGGATATTGCAGTCCTGTACACGTTACTCGAAAAAGTAATCCATTACGGCTACAATTACTCTTGCTTGCAAAGTATACAATTATATCACTCGATTACTCGAGCCGAAAAATATCTTGCCGTTACTGAAAAGGTAATCGTTACTTCTCCAATTTGTTCAGATTTTTAAAACAACTGAATTTTCTGACGGTTTGAAAACGGGCCTTTCTTCCTGCCCATTAATGAATTAGCATCACCGAATTACAACATAGTATCTTTTGAATCCACCAGTTTTGGTGGGCCATCCTCCTGTGGGAGGCATGGTTAGAGGACTTCCTTGTTGGAAACTTCTCGAAAGAAAGGACGTCGTTTTAAATGGGAGGGCAAACATATAACGGCTGCAGGTAGCTTCAGATCTTCCAAAAGTAGGTAAGTAAGTTACCCTGATGATTTCCATGTAATAAAAGTAACCTAATGGTACAAAATTACTCAAAACAATTTGGAGTGACCTTAACCTCTGAAGTTGTATAATGCACGAAATGCATTATACGGAATTGCTGTGTAACGTGACGTGTATTTTCCCAATACAATCAGCGGCAAAACTGAATGGTTGAATAGGTCACGTAACATCAAAACACGTGAGGTGGATTTTCCTCGCTAAATTTAGCGGGAAACGGGATCGGTGTGTATGCCACAAGACGTGAATTTTTCTCTAAATTTAGCGGATAACTCAATTGGTGTATAGATCATGTTACGACGATTTCCCGCTAAATTTAACGGGGAAACTGAAAAGATGTTTTGGCTACAGGACGTTTATTTTACCTTCAATTTAGTGGGGAACCTGGCCTGACGTATAGGTCACGTGCCGTGAATGTTGACAAGGTGTACATGTCACGTGACGTCACGTGACGCCACTTTCCCGCCAAATTTAGTGGGGACACTGAATTGATGTATAGGTCACGTGACGTCAATTTTCCGCTAAATTTCATGGAGAAACTGAATTCTTGTTTTGGTCTCGTGATATCAATTTCCCCCTAAATTTAGCTGGAAATGCACGGACGGATGAACAAAATTTTGAAATCTGGGCACCGTTAAAAAGTTTTTCAAACTTTAGAAGTAACTGGTTACAATTAATTTGATTACTCGTAAATCGCACTGTTCAAGCCTGGGTATGACCAGTTAAATCTTTGAGGAATCAGGCAAAAAAAAATATCACAACCAGCTTTCTGCTTTAGCGAAGGGAGTCAGCAGTTTTTTTCTGGTCAAATCTTGTCGGCGCGACCCCGACACCCAACCCACTAGGAGACAGGGTTGAGACCTTGGGCCGCAGCCGCGCGGGAAGGAGTCCCAATTTTACTTTGTTGCGCATTTGCCCAGCTGTGCTAGTTAGTTTAGAGTCTTACAATTTTCCCTGGATAATTTCTACCAAATCTCAGCTTTCCCGCTTTGTGAAACCTTTTCTCGTCCATTCTTTCATCTTCGCCAGCGAAACCCAGCTCCCCGGCGAAATATATTACCCCTTCAGGGAGGGCAGGGCGAAGCCCCTCGCGCTTCAAAACCAAATGTTGTCGCTCTAACTGTTGAATGCGGCACATGATGTGTCTCTCTTTAGAAATTTAACCATATACGTCTTTGCCGCTATCCCGTTCTCACCTCGAAGAGCAAAGAACTTATCCGTGAATCATCAAACACATTATCCTTTCTTAGGTTCTGTTTATGTGACCTGTACATTGTTGAATGTAATTTTTCTTTAATTCTTTCCTCTCATATTTTTTTTGTTGCATTTTTACTTCCTTTTTAACTGAACTTGTCACCTAAGCTCAATCATTAGTGTGCCGGTACTTAGATGAAAACTTGCGGTTTCGATTTGTCGATTTTATGCTTAAAACTTCTATTCTATAGATACTGGAATATTTACAACGCCAAGCTTCTATCGTAAATTTCCTTAGCATTTCTAGAATTTTCAATATATTATTACCTCGCTTCTCCGAAGGTCGACGAGCCAATGCATTTCTGCACTCTCTTATTTCGTGCGTTCTCGGACCCTCCCACTATTAATCTGCCCACGTGCCTTTGTCAAATCTACAATCCTGATCAAACCCCTTATCTCATACACTGTACCACGTTGCAATAAGTCAGTCCTTTCACCATAACGCTTTTCCATATAGCTATGTTCAGTTTGTATATATTACAGCGAAGGTGTTTATGGCTAAGGTTCCGTGAATTTTTCGTGTGCGTCAACAAAAACGCAGAGGGCTCGCACCGCCCTCTCTTTGTAGTCGTTCCAAGCGCTTGCGTGCCTGGTTTCCTTTTCTTCCGCCGGGTGGCGGTACCGTCACGCGTGTGTAGTTTCCTCCTGTTCCCCGGGACGGCGATAGTCCTCGACATGTGTGTACGTACCTTCCGTCACGATGACCACCAATCAAGACAATGAATGTGTTGGTACCTTTGTTCAAAAATGCTATGTCACGTCTACGTTCTGAGCTAAACAACGTCGCTGGGCATCCACCTTCAGGAAGGGGGGTGGATGGCTCATAAATTTGAATGTATGATTGTATTATTGATTTATTGGTTATGTTGACGGCGGTGTGGCTTCCACTACGTCTCTCTTGTTTGCGTTTGTTTGAAGCTTTTTAAGCTATAGAGATTTGTTTTTCAAAAATGCCCTAAGATCTAGACTACTGCGGTGTGTGCAGAGGAGTTATTCGGCCAACAGCATATAGTATCAGATTAAAAGGGGACTAATCGTAACGCTCAGTGGGGTAATTAACTGAGATATGTTATTTCACGACAAAATATTAAAAATAAACAAATGGTTCTAATTAGAAATTTTCTGAGTGACACTGAAAACCAGTAAGCCAGTCAATATTATCAAGACTAGAGCACGAGGGAAACACGGTTGTGCGCTAAAGTTACAACACGTGCAGCAGGATCAAGGCTTCCGGGGCGATAAGGCGCCCGCACGTTTTTGCCGCCTCTCATGTTCCGCTTTATTTGTTCTTCTCACAGAATTGTGCCTCTTGCACGAGTGGTAACTTTATCGCACTACTGTGCTTCCCATGCGCTCAAAGCCTTTCTAAGAATGAGTAATAAAATGCTTTTTGTTGACGCCCAGCAAGTGTCTAATTAATCCCTTTTATTTTTTAACTAATTCAAAAGTAATTTAACACATTTTAGTTAATTATCCGGCTTAACGTTACAATTTGCCCCCAATATAATAATCCCGTGGTCATATAAAACTCACCGGCACAAACCGCAGTTGCGTAGATTTCACGGCTTTTGTTTTAAACGAATCTGTTAAGAAACAGCATTTATATTTGAAAATGTAAATTATCAATAAAAAGTGCGTCCATGATACATGTACTTCACTAATTTTAGAGAGATCACATGCCATTAAATTTAGTTTCGCTTTGGTTTCCACTAAGATCGAAATAGCTATCCCTGTTGAGTTGAGTCGAACCACCACTGTGGCCGATATCCGCCGTTGGCCCAACGTCGTTTGAATCGTAAAACATGAGTGTTAGTGGGTTCTGAAGGGCCTAATAAGAAAATCAACTTTTTTGTGGTATAGGCACAGCCTTTGTATGGTGAAGGATAGCTCCTTTGGCATACGGATACCGAAAGGAAGCTGGAGCGGAATGATCGGTGAACTTCAGCGAGGCGTAAGTGACTTTGCTTCATAAGCACCCGATGGCATGACTCCAGGTAATCACAAGTGAGAGCTTTTCTAAGGTTCGACTCTGACCGGACAACACGCTCTGAGACCACTGCTAACAGTATCCGGTTGGCTGAATACTTTCCTACATCTGATCATGTATCTTATTCTAACAAGGAGCGGTTCATTACATTTGATAAACTGGCCAGAGTCAACCCATTAGAAGAAATATATCACTTAAAAATTAAATAAAGGTGCAGTGTTTTTTTTTGTTTTTTTACAGCAACAGCTATGATAGGTCTGCTTTCCAGCTGCATTAGCGGCGTCGGCACTCTGTCAGGCAGGAAACCTAGTTTCACATGCGCTCGCGCTTGCACTGCCACGTGATGCTAGGAAAAGTGCGCGCAGTTGGCTCCTACGAGGCGGCAGGGTGTAATTTTACATTTTCGGGAGATGCCACTACATATTCCTCACTCTAGAGCTCGGTTTGCGTGCATTGTTCGATGTAAAGCAATCCGCCGCATGTTACGGTACTCGCGAATATTTAGTATTTCTCAGGGACGTTGTCTCAACTGTGCAGTGTGCTTATGCTCCTGCATACTCCAGTGACCCCAACGCCCTATCGTTTGCGATCGAGTAAAAGAAAGGTGGGTATGCATAGAAGTGTTTTTTCACAACGCGCCTAAACATATATTACTGTCACTTCTTCAACGCACTATCGAAAAGCTTAGAATGTTTTGTTATTCGGTTGAGGTTTTTGTTTTAAAATTTCTTTTAAATAACTATTACATTCACAACCCGAACTTGAGCGATTAAACACGCAATCAACTCATAAATTACAAAAACTCGTCATTCAGAGTTTGTAAAAAATGGCACACACACAAGCACACACACACACACATACATACATACACAATCGTTTTCATGTACACTCTCTAACAATCTAACTGTATGAGTTCATGGTCATTAGAATTCAGCTGTTCGGCTTTACTTGCATCATCCGCAAAGGCCGGGTTTGAGTGTTAAGTCGCTTTCCCATTTGTGATTCGCCGAAGTCGACCGAGAGTTTTTTTTGGTCGCTAAGTGAACGTCGTGGTCATAAAAGTGACCGGTTTCTAGCAGTCGCTTTCTGATCGACAATTTTTAGACCCGTCGACGAGGTCGCCGATTAGCTGAACCAATCAGCGGCGCCTTAGAAGTGACTTTATGCCGCGTCGTGCTTGTTTACGTCTGACATCTTTGTATTTTTCGAAAGTTGCAACAGCATGCCCATCCAACGCCTCACTATGCAGTAGTGGCCATAAAGGTCTATGGTGATGCTCGGATGAACGCTATTAAATACTTAACATTGCCTTTTATAACAACCTGCAAACCAATCCGCATGTGTGTCACATAAAGAGCGGGGTTTGGTAGCGAATCCGTGACACAATTGGATTATCCGGTAAATACGTACTCCACCGCTCAAGCTCGACTAAGTGGTCGTCAATACAGCGATTATGCTTTCTCTGTACGGTTCCGCAGGACCCAGGCAAAACACGAGTTTTTAAAACAAATTGTGTTTTATGGCTGGCACTTAGCCGCGTCCGTTTTCACACTTCAGTGACAGAAGACCGACTAGAATCTTCCTGATTGGACACGAGTGCCTGCTAAGCGCTGACGCAGGGCTAGCGTCCTCAATGATTAGACACCAAAACAAGCCAACTATTTTGCTTGAGTAGACCATAGGTACTCCCGGTGTTATATTAAGAATTCCTCACGAAGTAAACCCACAAAGAATATCTGGGGCAGCGATGCTCCAAGCAAGAGACACAGTCTGCGTCTTTCCCTGCTAGTTTGTCTTCTACTAAAAAATATTCTCCTTCTGCCCCAGTATTGGGTTGAGATTAGTATGCTAAACATCCATCAGCTCGCCCGCGCACTTACTGTAATTTAGTTCAATGCTTACGCTCGGAGGGCCTGTGACAGTAAAGAAAACCGATGAGTCTGTGTTTGAAATGCGAGAAGAGCGCGTGACAGAGCAGCGTACCGTAACTATGGCGCCTGGAACGCGTTTCTGATTGGTGTGTATATTGCGCACTAAAGAGAACTCTCTCGAATATCGTCTCATTACGTCATAGAAGTGTAACGCTTTCGCCTATTTCAATCTTGAGGCTGTCAACAACGCGGGCGCATGTGGCAGACGCCTGTTTTGCACCAGGTGAATATCCAGCATGACGTCCAAAGAAAATTCGACAGCCAGGAGTTTGTAAACGCCGCGATGCCAGCGACACACGGGTTCGTGTTTGCTTTGTGTCGAAGGGCCGACAGCATGACAACCCAGTTTTTGTGACGTCATTCGTTCCACCTCGGAACCACTTCTGATATACGGGCGGAACAGGACGCTAAACAACGATCGGAGACGCGTTCTAGGCACCTTACCGTACCTTCACGAGGCGTGAAATGAGCGATTGTGGAGCCGTACCTTGCATGCAAACCCGGCCGCTGGCTACACAATGGAAGGCGATATTGAGAATGACCAAAAGTTTTGGCGGCAAAAGGAACATAGCATGCTCTCTACACGAGGCGGTCAGTGGCAATAATGGCGCGGAGAGGCACACGCGCATCTGGCAGTAAGATAACTACAAGCAGCATTAATGTAGTGCATGGAGCACTGGCGGATAATGCCTCTTAGCTTTTCTTTTCCCCCTCCCCCCTCCTTCCCACTGCTTTTTTTCCAACGTATTTTAGAGGGGCGTATGTTGTTAATAAAGATGCCGGTTCCGCGTGTATTCAGTTGCGGAAGTATGTAATTTGGACCCCAAAACAACAAATATTTTGAGCCAAAAAGCTTAAAGGGATTGTCCGGTTGAAACCGGAAGTACTTACGTTTATGCCCTCGTTACGTGCAGGGAGCCTTCAAATAGACAAACGTCATTTGTCTTTTGATATATGATCTCCCCTACTAATTACACCTTTCATGAGCGTATGTACGAAACTGCACCCCGAATTTCGCCAGTGTCAATGGCCAACATGCGTACCTGCTGCGGGACTTCACAAAACCCAAAGGGTTGTCGGATTGTCGGGATAACAAGCAGCTGGTCGATGGATGTCTTGTATTTTGTTTCGAATTATATAGTCTCCTAGACTGTACCCTACTGAAATACGTTCGCTTTTAATGCAGCTCCCAAGCATGTGCAAAAAACGTCACTCCTTTAGCAGGATATTACTCGAAAACAGCCATAAGCTTTGAGCAAAATCGTGCCGTTTCGCGCAAACACAACGGCAACGGTTACCGATCGGACAATAAGCGCTTGTAAAAAAAATGATGCAAATATTTTCTCTGAAGCGGCATCTGGGTCCACGAAGTGGAATCTGGGTCCACATATCGGCGGATCCACTTGATCGGTGATGAGGCTGCTGGTCGTTTTCTCGGAGGCAATGTCCGCGGGTCGAAGGCAAATGGTGAATCGTTCAAGTGCATGTCGTCACTTGACTTGGACGAGCTTGGTTGGACGTAGCCACGGTCTATTTTCGCACGTGGGTCAAACAGAATCGGGCTGCACGCGTGCTAAATACAACTTTTGACATCGTTTCGAGATGGCCTAGCTGCTGGTTTCGATTGATCCGATTGATCCGATTTGGGTGAGGAGAGGTGGACATGGATGAATATCGTTGGCACAACATCACACTTTAGCTCGTAGCTGTCTTTTGTGAGGTGATTGCTACATAAGCGGGATCTCGATCTTGACAGGGACCCAGTGCCTACGCACGGCAACAATCCATTTCGCTCGTCACTGCGCGTCTCGCGGATAAGTATGGAGCTTCACGTCCCAGCTCGCATGTGCTGGCCGGTGGTTGTGGCACCAAACCGCCCAACAAAAATCTCACCCATCCTCTAAACAAGTCGAAAGTAACAACAAAAACGATGCACGCTGCGGCGTTCTTTCGCAGGCAAACGACGAGACGGAATTGTTCGCTTTGTGTTTGTGACGTCAGAGTGTCAATGTTGCCAACGAAAGCAGCATTTACGCCAGGATGCGATGGGAGCAGTATAAATTCAATCAATCATGCAGAAGGGCATATAAAATTCAGATGTTGCACGTACGATGCGTCTCGAGGCAATACCAATGATATTCAATTGTTTTCTCGAATACAAAATTTGACCGGACAATCCCTTTAAAGAAAAAGTGTTTAGTCGTACAGCAAATGCAATGCGAGCCACCCTGGCCGCCCGCCTTATCTACCATATCCAGCCCAAGCTTTAGTGGCACCCTCTTGAGCAGTCGACATGAGTGCGGCAGCCGTGAGCGCTCGCTGAGCTCACTACCCCTCTCCTTGTTCACAGCCACTCGAGCGACCAAGGACGTCATGAAGGAGGTTATTTTTAGCTTGTTTTTGTAATGTTTGTTTGGCTATTCCTTTTAAATTAAAGTGAAATTCGAAAGAAGAAACGTTTCACTAAGTTACTACGTTTAGTCCGCTCAGGTTTGGTGCAAAAATAAAAACCACTCAAAAAGTCGTTGCAGTGCCCCTTAAGCTAAAGGGTTGTGTCGTATGGTCAATAAATCGGGAGATCACGAGGGAGGTCAAGTGAGGTGTCAAGTACGACACCGGTGTCAGTTTGTAGAGTGCGTTGAGGGTGTGGTGTACAAAGTAGCTTTGTCATGCGGAAAATCTTACATGAGGCAGAAGGGCAGGTGCTTAAATGAGAGACTACGGGAGTACAAATACGCGTGTGAGCCTTCGCAGGCTCCAGGGAATCTCGCAGAGTCGCAGCACATTGTACTAGATGACCCTCCGATGCGTTATTTGGAGCAACGACTATCTTAGAAAGATCGCGTGAAAGGACAAAGTGAGAAATCACGGAGGCCTTTTTCGTGACGTCAAGGAAGCACGGAACGTGAATGAATGAACCGTCGGCTTCTCTTAACAAAAAAAGATATAGACTCGCTAAAAAAGAGACCATATCATGATGGGAAGCGGACATGTGCACTGTACGCGACATTTAATCGACAGTAAAGGAAGAAGACCTAGATAGACTTTCTCGGAGAATGATAGAGTTCTAAAAGTAGTTTCATTCTGGCCGACAGAATGTGTTACAGGGTGCAAATAAACTGCGGGCAGAAGCCTACTCACAGATTAGAAGCGATCTAGACATAGGCAATGCCTGGCGCACCAAAAGAACTTGATGCCTCCCTCAAAAAAAAAAAGGAAAAGGTTGTTTAGATATTTATAAACTTTGGGAGGAGATTAGTCTTGCTGTACAATTTCCATTAGATTTTATTTCGTTCGCGCAAGCATCGCTAACAGTCGCGCGACGGTGGAAGCTGTTTGCTGCGGTCTTGATTGGTGTTTACGCAGAATGGTTCAGTAACACCAGCCAAAATTAAGTTGAGGCGCTATAGAGCACCACAAAGAGAATGACCTTTTTTTACTTGTTGATTAATGTTGTACATCTATATTTTAGTATGTGCTTTTTAACGTTATGTATATATATTGTTTAAAGTCTGCTTTAACAAATTCGTTTAATTTTCGAGTGATCCATAACTCAGAATGGCTGAGCTATTTAGGTGGTTGTTCTTTTTTAAGCACAGGTTTTCATGAGAATTATCGTCGCATTAAAAGTTATAGCCACCAGAATAGATAGAGCAAAAATTTTATTCAAAATGGCCACCGCAAAGCTGTGCGGAGGTCCCGATTAACATAGACCGATACGGAGCGAGTGCTCAGGGAGATTCTGACGTTACAGAACACTTCGGCACGCCCTACCATGCCTCGTGCCCTCTATTCTTACACTATTTAGCTAACATGCATAGGAGGGATATAAATATTAAAGCAAATCGCGAAACAAATCGAAAAATGCTCTTTTCCCTGCCGCTATGTCCGTGCTTTGCTAATCCTTCTTAGCAACACCTTTCGGGGCCTGTTTTATTTCGGAAAGCCATACCATGCGATTCCCTTTTGCTCTTGGTTCACTCGGTCACACAGAAGGCTAATACCACCAATTGAAAGCGTTGTGGAAACACCCAACTAAAATGACGTGCTAACCCGAAACGTTTCGAGACGCCGGGCGTACAACGCGCATTGACGCAGCAGGAAAACTAAAGACTACAGGTACGAAAGTGCTCCGAGGTAACGGTGGCGTCGCGCAACTCCTGGTGAGATCGGACTATTAACGAGAAAATAGCGGCGCTTTGAGAGAAGCCGATAGCGTCTAGACTGAACGGACTGTAAAGAGGTGCAAAGGATTGATCTTAAATGTTATAGCATTACATCTCATTAGGCAGCAGCTATAGAAAAGGCATAAAATCTTTAAGACTTTACGAGAGCTATGCGTTGTTTCACACAGTGCGACATCCTTATAAAAAAGCAAGTGCTATACTTTTGCTCGGAACCACTCAGAGTGAGTCACTACGATCTACACTGACGGCTCGGGTGGGTCAAGGAACTAAACACTTGTCCTGCTCTGGACCAGTAATACTATTCATGTAATAAAAAGGTTTCATAACGTATATCTGCGTAAAAGTTTATTTTCGCGACGTGCTCATTATTTGATCACAATGATTGAACTCCGCTTGCCCCTTTGGCCGTTCACTCTCGAGCACTGTGTCAAAAAAGTAAAATTTTAAGAACGTTTTTTTGTGCTAAATTTGAATGGTTGGGTAATAAAGGTAACTAGAATTGAATAGGTCATAATTAAACTGTAAATAAATACCAAAACAGCAGTGCAGTACTCCCACCCGTTAGTAAAACTTGCATTCGCACCTGCTTCATCCACTGCCTGCATAACCACTGGCATTTGAACCGCCTTCGCGAAACAGTTGCCAACGGTTTTGATAACGCGGCTTCTTTTTTTAAGAAAAAATTCGGTTTGACTTTACGCGTGTGGGATAATGAAAACTGACATTCGCCTTGCGGTAGTCATCGAACGCCATCGTGAACTCTATCTACAGTTACAGCTGACAATTGAGGTTTTGCATAGCTGCATAGCTCGGTCTGGGCTCTGGATACGTTTTACCATGGCTGGTTTACACCTGCGGGAAGTGTTGCATCACCGCCACTGTCAGCGCTGAATCTGCCCTTCGTTGTGTTCCACTGTATGTGTAGACTGGGAAAGGCCGGTTCACATGCAGGGGAGCGCTGATACGAAAAATGATGCAGAGCTGACACGGTACAAAGTCCACGATGTGTCCACAGCCTTGAAATCGGAAAGTCTGAAACTTGGATGATGTACAAAAAGGTAATACAAACAAATGAAGACTCATGCGAGCAATTGAATTGACCTACCATGTCGTTATAAGTGGCCGTGACAAACAAAAAGTGCAGTAAACATGGACTATATTCGTTGTGTGAATAGCTCTGTTCACACTACAGCTATGGGCTATATCAGCACAAATAGCGAGTGCTTGCCTTGCGGATGCAACGTTGATTTTGCGCTGGAGTTCGCGCTACATTTGTAATATGGTGCTGCTACAGCACTTTCAATATTTTACGATTTGTAAAATGATCGCATGAAAAAACTGATGACAACAAAAAAGCAAACTGTTGTGTGTATGGTTATACAGCCGGAAGTTAGTCTGCCTCAGTGGGCGTCTGGAGTCTCAGCTGTAGATGAGCGATTCAGCTAGTGCGGTACAACCGCTAGCTCTGGGGTCTTTAACGTGCACCACGCAGTAGTGGTACACGACCGCACGGCGGTATGATGCTCAGACATATCGAAATGGGCAGGGGCGGGGATTGAACCCAGGATCCTGAGTTTCGCAGCTAATGCATTAGCAAAACTAATGAGTGTCGTGGAAGTCTGCCAACACCTCAATTCTTTTCCAAAAATAGGGAGAGAAAGTCACAAAGGAAGGGGCCTGGTCGCTCCGACTGGACGATGCATATTTTGCGGGAGGCCGAGCTCCAAATTCTCCGCTGCTCCCCGCGAGCTCGCGGGTCTAGCAAACACGCGTAACGCGGCGCACGTGACCTCAGAACTCGATGACATTTAATCATTTCTTGGAGGAGAGTCTCTGCCGTGCGAGTATATCCTAAGTCGTGTACATGGTTCTTCGCAAAGTTCTTTCTTCTCTTCGGTGGACTGCAGTGCAAACAACTGATCTTTCGGCCCGGTGCGCTCTTCACGTTTGCTAGGGCGGGCTGGGTTCCGGATGCTGACATCAAAGCACAACTTGAAAATGTCTGAAACTACATGCACAAATCGCCAGCACTGCGTTCTCCGAGGGTGGGCTGCAGTCTGTTCACTTGGTAGTTGTAGCATTTAATTGCTGCACATTGGGCGGACATCGCATCGCCTTTTCTGATGCTCTCACTCAGTCAAAGTGCCAGATTTGTTTTCAACTAGTTTAAGAGGTGTGCATGCACAGTGTGGTTTCAGAAAAAAATGACGAATTAGTTAGCAGCAACCTTAATTATAAAACAAAGAGAAATATTGGAAAAAAACATCAATATGCATTGCACCGAAGTTGTTTAAAAGTCTTGCATCTGGGTCATGGAGCGAATTGAGATGATGTGATTAACAAATAAAGTAGAAGAAACTTGCAGTACTCGACTTGGAACGTGAAAAAGAACCGATGAGATCAGATCAGGGCTATAGATTAATCTATGAAGGCGTACATAAAACAAATTAATTCTCCCTGACGTCTTTCTCAACTCAAGGTATGGCAATTGCTTTACTTGAAGTCTCAAATATTCAAAATAAACTCAACCACCAAAATAACAATCATAAAATATGCACAATAAACGCTTTTGTACATTTCCTACCCTGCCGGCACCCAAGCGGTTCAAACGATAGAGGGAAATTTCAGCTTTGACCGAATTAACGAAGTGTATAATCGCAACATGAAGATAGCTGTTACAAAGGAGCACCACGTTCTTACCAGGCCACCAAGTTCTGCTTTTTGCGCATTGTTACAGAATCACTCGGCTTTCTGAAGCTGGTCTGGTTACGAAGTGGATAGAGAACAGCATGGGCAACTGGCAGCGCTGCATCCACAGAGGAGTCGCTAACGTCCGCGATATCAGCCTCGAAGACAGCCAATCGTGGTTCTTGCTTTGGGCGATGCTACTCTGCCTCGCCTGCACCGTTTTCGTTCCTGGAACTGTTCTGCGCTCGGAAACCCCCAAGAAATTCCACAGCGTTCATCCGACGTGTTTGAATTCACTCTTGAATGTTATGCACTGGTGAATCAAATAATTAACTTAACAATCAATTAGTCCGCAAGTATTTAGTCGTCTTCACAGCCTCCACTCACCAGAGGCACACAGTAGGATTTTATTGCGAAAGCATTAACTTTCCCAAGGAGCGAACCGGCGTTATCAGCATTTTCGGCAATAAACTTGGGTTAGAGATGTTGAATGCACCATTTAATATCACGTACACGACAAGAAAAAAATACACCGATTATTAAATCAAAGTTTTAATTGCGAACAAGGAAAAACAATTACCGTGTTTCTTGGTATTTAGACTGCGAGCTGTACATGTTTAAAACTTGAATCAAAGTGGTGTCGTAGGTGAGTTGGTTTATTCATACAAATTGGTGAAACATTGCGCAATAAACAGGAGCAGAGAGAGGAATAGCGCTTGTCCTCGCCACACGCTGCCCTGTCCTTGTTTATTACGAGCATGGCCAATTTTATCAACGACAAATTATGTTAATTTTGATTTCTCTTTGACACAAAGTAATAAACAATTGGCTGCAGAAACCACCGTTGTTGGTTGCCTATGAATCGCGATAGCATTCTTTATCAAAATCACGACAGTTCAATATGAATACGACGACGCAAGTATTAATCAAACATTTTTTTACTAATGGCTTACGGCGCAATTACTGACGCCAGTGCGACTGCAGTGCGCCACTTCGAAATCGGGTGATTGTTTCGTCTCCGTTTAATCGTTTAATCTTCTCTTCTGTGTAATCATTTACTGTTCAAGCTGTTTCTCCACCATAACTTAAACTTCGTGCGTTCGCATGGCTATGTACCAACAGGCTCAACTCGGACAGGAAATTGCGTTCGTAGCTCGGTCGGAAATGTGGATGTGTGCGTAGTGCCGCTCCGTGTATGCGCGGCGCGGGTCTCTCTGCTTGCTAGGATGACGTTAAAGACGACGTGCAGGACGACCTCTAGGGCAAGTTCAAGGACGACTTTCAGGACGGCTTCTAGGGCGACCTCAAGAACGACGTCGAGGACGATGTCCTAGAGAACGACGTTGAAGTCGATTTCAAAAAGACGACTAGGACGACGACTAGGACGCCGTCAAGGACAACGTCTAGGACCACCTTTAGGACGACCTCAAAGGCGACCTCTAGAAAGACGTAAGGTTCCTTCAAAGCGGGTGCGACTGTGAAGGGGTGCGTACTGCCGCTCCGCATACGCGCAGCACCTGCGTACGTGCGGCGCACACGCGGGCCGCACATTCGCAGAGAAGCATTCGAGGCCAGATATTGTAGCGCGGAAACCGGGTGAAGTGGTTAAAGAATGCTGCCATTTTGCAAACGTATTTTTTGGGGGTGTGCTTTGTATGACTATATTTCTTCGTGCGGAATATGCACCAGCTGCGGAGTATAGTCCAAGAAGTACGTTTGGGAGAGACATTACTCGTCTGTGAAAACTAGCCTATTCCCCAATCTCCCACCCCATAATTTTTTTTTACGTTTGTATTTACCTCATGCTCTCTGTCGGTGGTAACGAATGAATGAAATAATTCTATTTGTAGGAACTTATTGTCCGAACCCCTTGGTGGCTGATTTTGCCACTATTTATGGGTCGCCGTTCGAGTTGGATTAGTGTCCGTTTTGCCTTGCGTCACAGTTGCTGTCGTTGGCGCTAAGCCGAGGGCGAGATCGACGTGAACGAGGTCTGCAAGTCCGATGGTGATGTGGCTCAGTTCTCCCATTTGCGGGGGACGTCGGGCGGTAACTGCGTCTCGTTGAGTGTATGTGGCGAGTTTTGTGCTCTCGCGCGTTCCCAGTAGGTGTGCCTGTTGTCCAGAGGGTGTGTTCTACATTCTTGGCATTTGATTCTTCCTTGTGGTTGGTGTATGTAGTCTCAAATCGGAAGCAAGTGAATTGGTTTGTGCTTGTGTTATTATGCACATGGCTTGTGTGCGTGACGCGCTATATTGTGGGGTGTAGAATTTCCGTTGCTCCTCACTCATATCTTTGAGGTAAGCCCTGCGTTGTTCCATATGTTAAGACCTCTCTCGGATTGTAGGTCTCCGGCCAGTTGGTCGGAACGCTCTGTTCTGCGCTATCACGAGCCAGGGCGAGCACCCCTTTGTTTCCTTCAATTTTGTAGTCACCGGTTTCTCACTCGAGGTAGGTTCTTAGGTTGGGGTGATTTAACATGTGCTGGGTTAAGAGTCCTACGAAGTGTTCCGGTAGGTTGTTTGTCCCATAGCGAAAACTAAGACGTTTGAAATATGCCACATTCTAATTTGAGTGTATATGAGGTACGGTTCATAGTTGTAAGTACACAAAAAATAGACCGAAAATACACACTTCTCTTTTTTACTTAGTTCTAAAATATATTTCTGTAACTAGTTTTAAAATGCCTTTATTTAAACTACATTTGAAGTTATCTTCAAGCGTTCTGAAATATGTAAATACTAAATTAGTAGGCACAAAATACATTTCAATTAGATTTCTTTTTCTTAAAATATTCGTTTATTTCATGCAAAATATACTCCAACCCTAAAAAAGGCAGCGATCAAAAATATCTGCAGAATGCTCTTAAAATACCTGGAAATTGTAAATGCTGTTGTGTTATACCTTAAGTACCTTTTGACTGCAATAATTTGGTAGTCTGACTTAAACTACCAAAGTATTGAAAAGCTCGCCAATCAGAAATTCACTTGAAGCAGATGTGATACATTGAACTGCCTAAATACAACATTTGATTAGTTTGTCAATGGAGTTGTGCAGCACCGCACTGATGAATCAGAGAAGTTTATGTTATTGTTTCCTTTTCTCTATCAAGAACACACCTGATGAGTTTCTTTCCACCAATCACAAACGGGGTTCGGGAACTACAAGCACAACACTTGCTGATGCTGGAGAGCTTCGGCAAGAGCTGTGAGCAGATATGTTTGGCGTAGAATTGTTTTAGGCGCAATGTTAGTTCACTGAATGTGTATACTAGCCATTGAACATGATGTGAGTAGTCACTTTAATATAGTGACGTTAATGAGCATATTAAATAGTCACGTAGTAAAGGAAAGCAAAATTACTATTTTAAATTAAAGAAACTAGCTTGACTTGCTTCATCCTGAGTGGTGCTATGCAGAGAAGCAATAACATTTCTTCTAGAAGCCGTTTTTGTGGATATTGTTTTAGCAATCTGCGCCAAATTATTATTAGTTGTACCAATGCTTTTTAGTAAGAGATATCGTCCACGAACTTTAAAACACTGTTTCCCATTTGACAGACTCCCTAGGGAAGATAGAATACTTAGAACCTTAATAACTGCAAAGCTGGTCACCGAGCCAAATGTATTACCTTGAATATGTAGGCTATATAAGGCTCTAGGGCAGTCAACGGAACTTTGATTCAGGTGTTCAGTGCGTGATGGTGTATGTGTTTGTTTTCGTTTCTCATGCGTAGTTGCGGGATGTATTCAGTAGAGTCTTTAAATACCACAGAAATACATTTACTAACAAAAATTAAAAAAAAATGCGTAGCCGCTTTTTACGACTACAAATGGCATCTTGAGGCGGAAGGAATTATATTTTCTGTATATCTAAAATATTTTCTGATTAATATTTATGACATATTTTGAATACATTACGTGCGTATTTCGAATGCGGACAAAATAATACAGAATGAATACAAAATAAATATTCATATTCAGATATATTTCAAAGTCGTTTTAAGTACGGCCTCTTTTTGCTAAGGGGTGGCTTACGCACTGATCGCGTCCTGGGTGTCTGTTCTTATTGTAATTTCATTTGTTTTATACGAGTGGACTGCTGCGGCCTCGGCGATCACTTGTATTTCGGCTGCCATTCCTGACGGGGACATTGACGTGAAAACAGACCACATGGCGTTTAGGTCCCACTCGTGTAGTAGTGCGATTTCCGAAAGTGAAGCTGGCGTCCGTGTAGTAGATGTCATGGTCAGGTTTTTTGGGGGTGTGTTGTTCTGGATTTTCTTCTTGCTGAATCTTTTTCTAGGCTAATCTGTTTGGGGATGGGGCGCACTGTAATTCGTGGTATGTACACCAGGGCTTGTGGTGGAGTCGGAATCTCTGGAGCCGTCCAGTTGCGTATCCCAGACTGCTGAAGATTTTTCGACCCTGTTGGGATGTGGGTATTCTGTGTCTCTGCGCCTCTTGCTGGATGTCGGACTTTTCTTCTGGTGTGTTGTGGAGTGCAGTAGCATTCACATATTTGGTTGCTGCGTACTTGGGCGTTCCTAGCTCTAATCTGTAGCATTTTCTCAACTCTCCTTTGATTTTCCTTTTTTTGCGTTAGGTCTGTACTGGATATCCGCACACGACCCTGCAGTATGCCGTCTCTTCTACTACATTCGTGAGTTCGTGTTCCTTCAATCCGCATGACAAAGCTGATAATAAATGGTGCCATGTGGTAGATCTGGTTGAGTTGTTTCACTGTTTGTGTGGCCCGTTCTGTGCCTTTGCCGTCATGTTGCCTGTTAAAACCCAGTATTTTAATGATTCGTTGTCGAGAGATTCACCTGCCTCCTATGTGGACGGTCATTTATATCATTTGGTCCTCTGCAATTGTTTTGTCTTAAATGATTGATGACTACAACATAATCAGATTTGTCGGGAGAGCACTCGAGTCCTATGGTTTGTGCGGGCTGGTAGGTGACATCCAGTCCCATCTGGATCGTTTCTTCTTGACCTGGGGTTCCCGTCATACACCAGATGAAAATGGCATCAGCGTATATAGTGTGGTGATGATTTGGAATTGAATTGAATATAGTCGGATGATTTTTCCTGGTTATATTGAAGATAATCAGCGAGACTATTGAGGCCTGGGGCGTTCCTATGCATAGTGGGTGAGGTTGGGAGGGTGGGCCGTCCGGATCTAGAATTTTCACCACCCTAGGTCCTTGAGAAAGTTGGTTATGAATCTGTACAATATATTGCCGCGAGCGCAGCTGACCAAGCAGGCAGCGCGCTCGTGGCCTAACGGTTATCGCGCGTGCCTTCCACGCAGAAAGCTAGGGTTCGATTCCTGGCAGCGGGAACGCATTTTTGTTGACGCTGACCTAAGTTCTGGTAAATTCGAGAACCGTGTTGCATGTTCGAGGTCAGAATGTTCTGCACGCAGAACCTTCTACGCCGATTATTCCAGAAGCCTACGCGTGTACATAAGGGGCTTCGCGTGGCGAGCCAAGTTCAGTTTCGCCCCAGCGTTCGACTCTGCTCTTTCGCCGACTTCGACGCCCGCGACGCTCTACTGTTATCTTTTGTTTCCTTCTTTATTTTTGGGCACAAGTTCGCCCGATTAAACGTTTAGTTTACTCAGTTATTCACCGCCTCATCACTTGTCATTCGTGACATTTGGTGGAGGTGCGGGGTATGAAACCCGTGCAGCGTACCCCTACAAGAACACGTTCTGCAAGCCCCATTCTCCGACGACCATCCGTTGAAGACTCGGAGCATCGTGCCAGCCGCCGACTTCTGGGACAAGCTCCTGAACTCGGACCACTCCCGGCGAGAACAAGGCAAACGGCAACGACGATGGCTTCATCGACGACGCAGACCACAGCAGCACCCGCCGTTGTTTACCTGCCCGTCATTCCACGAAGCCCGACTCCCTTCCACGGCGAGGTCTCCGAGGACGTGGAGGACTGGATCCAGGACTACCAACGTGTCGCCCGACATAACGGATGGACTACGGAACAGTGCCTCCAGAACCTCTACTTTTCGCTGGAGGGCACAGCGAGGGACTGGTATGAGAACCACGAGGCTTCCCTTACATCGTGGGATACCTGCATTGCTGAACTTAAGCGAACATTCGCAAGCCAGCATCGACGACAGCGGGCTGAGGACCTTCTGCACACAAGGACCCAGGGCCACAACGAAAGCGTTACCAGCTTCGTTGAGGACGTGCTACGCCTCAGTGCCCGCGCCGACCCTACGGCCAGCGAGGAAAAGAAGCTGCGCATCCTGATGAGGGGCGTGAAGAGCGAAATCTTCGGCGGCCTTGTTCGTCATCCCCCGACGACAGTAGCTGAATTCGTCGCTGAAGCCACGAACATGGAGCGGGCTTTGCAAGCACGATCGAGCCACTACAATCGTCTCGCCGGCTCCCATGCTGCTTCGTCGATTGCATCGTCGCCACTTGACCTGGGCAGCCTTGGTGTCGACAACCTTCGCCAGATAATCCGCGACGTCGTTCGGGAAGAAATCAAGAAGGTTCTGTCCACTGCCGATCGCCCTGCCTCGCTTTCCATGACGGAAGTAGTGCGAGAGGAGGTGCAGCGAGCCTTCCAGCAGGAGGCTCCCTTCGACCTGCCACCACCGGAACAACCGACGGTGAGCTACGCAGCCATGGCCCGACGACCGCCACCTGCTGCCCGTCAACCTCCTGCGCCGCAACTACGAGACGCACCAGCACAGCCGTACCCCCGACGTCTCGACGATCGACCTCCGTACGTCCGGCGAGAACAACCGGCGCCCAGGAAGACCGACGTGTGGCGGACGGCCGATCGACGCCCCCTGTGCTACCACTGTGGTGAAGCGGACCACATCTACCGACGATGCCCTTACCGCCAGCTGGGCCTACGAGGGTTTGCGCCCAACGACCCTCGACCACGTCTTGGAGAGCGACCTCGGGACATCGAGGACTACCTCCGCCGCTCTTCATCTCCTGAGTCGTCTCCCCGCCGAGCATTCCGTTCACCATCTCCCCGACGCTCGCCCTCGCCCTTCCGCAGGTCTCGCCGAGACAGCCTGTCACCCATCGCGTCCCGTCGGGAAAACTAGGCGCGGCAATGCCGGGAGGTGGTGTTGCCGAAGACGAACGATGCCAAGATCCTCCAAGATCGTCGGAGCTCTCCCACTCTAACGCCGCAACGCCTCGAAACGACGTTTCTGTAACAGTGTCGAATAACCTCAACGTTATCATCGACGGCCACGATGCGACGGCACTCGTCGACACCGGAGCAGACTACTCCGTTTTGAGTGGGAGACTCTCTCGTCGCCTTCGGAAAGTTATGACGTCGTGGGACGGACCACAGATACGAACCGCCGGCGGACATCTCATCACGCCTGTCGGCAGGTGCACTGCTCGCGTTGAGATCCACGGTGAAACCTGCCCTGTCAAGTTCGTCGTTCTGCAAGACTGTTCGAGGGACGTCATTCTCGGAATGGACTTCTTGTGTGAATACGGCGCCATCATCGACCTAGCGGAGAACAAGCTGACGCTTCGGAAACCTGTTCCGTCGGTGGAAGATCCCAAAGCGACGTTAGCTGCAGTGCGAGTCCTTACCAGCCACGTAAACCTGCCGCCGCAGTCGAGTGTCTTTGTCCCCGTCGGGACCGAAGAAGCCACCTGCGGGCTAGCACTGTTGGAAGGAAGCATTCAACTTCTCCTTGGACGAGGGATTGGCATTGCAAGAGGTGTAACTGAGCTCCAGGACGGCCGTACCGTAGCCCTTGTCACCAACTTCCGGCAAGAGTCGCAGCACCTTACAAAGGGTACAGCTGTGGGCTATGTCGAGGAAATTCAGGACTCGGCCGCGATCGCCGTGATCTCAGAAGACGCCTCTCCGACGCAGCACAAGGGAACCACGCCGTCAGAGCTCGACATCGACCCATCCCTCCCAGCCCCACAACGACGACAGCTGACTGACGTTCTCGCTGAGTTCAGTGAGTGCTTCGCCACATCGTCAAGGCTCCGTCAAACAGCGGTTGCGAAGCATCGAATTGTTACTGACGATGACGTGCCCCCTATTCATCAGTCGCCGTACCGAGTTTCGGTGAAGGAGAGGGAAACCATTCAGAAACAAGTTCAAGAAATGCTTGACGACGATATTATCCAGCCTTCAAGCAGTCCGTGGGCCTCTCCAGTCGTGCTGGTGAAGAAGAAGGACGGAACTCTTAGGTTCTGCGTGGACTACAGGCGGCTGAACGCTGTTACAAAGAAAGATGTCTATCCGCTTCCCCGCATAGATGACACCCTCGACCGTTTACGCCACACCCGTTACTTTTCGTCGATGGACTTGAAGAGTGGCTACTGGCAGATTGAGGTGGATGAACGGGACCGCGAGAAGACGGCCTTTGTCACGCCCGATGGACTCTACGAGTTCAAGGTGATGCCCTTCGGACTCTGTACGGCGCCGGCGACTTTCCAGCGGGTCATGGATACCGTACTAACGGGACTGAAGTGGCAGAGCTGCCTCGTTTACCTGGATGACGTCGTGGTTTTTTCGCAAGACTTCGACGAGCACTTGAAACGGCTTAGGGCCGTGCTCCAAGCCATCAAGACCGCAGGGCTCACACTCAAGCCAACGAAGTGCCGCTTCGCCTACGGCGAACTTAAGTTCCTTGGCCATGTCGTCAGTAGCGAAGGAGTACGTCCTGATCCCGCGAAGACATCCGCCGTAGCCGAATTTCCTCGACCATCGGACAAGAAGGCCATCCGCAGATTCCTGGGACTGTGCGCGTACTACAGGCGCTTCGTCCAGGATTTCGCAAAAATTTCGGCGCCCCTGGCACATCTTACGAAAGACGCCGTGAAGTTTCACTGGGCGGAAGAACAAGAACGGGCGTTCGACGAACTGAAACAAAGACTTCAGACACCTCCGATCCTCGGACATTTCGACCAGCACGCCGAAACCGAAATTCACACGGACGCAAGTAACTCCGGACTTGGCGCGGTATTGGTACAGCTACAGGAAGGCACGGAGCGAGTCATTGCCTACGCCAGTCGCACACTGTCAAAGGCGGAGCAAAATTACTCCACGACGGAAAAAGAATGCCTCGCGGTTGTATGGGCGATCACAAAGTTTCGTCCGTACATATACGGGAACCCGTTCCGGGTGGTCACAGACCACCACTCGCTCTGTTGGCTTGCAAACCTCAAAGACCCTTCAGGACGCCTGGCTCGATGGAGCCTTCGACTGCAAGAATTCGACATGACTGTGGTCTACAAGTCAGGACGGAAACATAGTGACGCCGACTGCCTGTCCAGAGCCCCCGTCGAAACGCCTGGCTGTACCGACGTGGATGACGACGAGTGCTTCCTAGGAGCAGTGACCACCGACGACCTGGCACGACGTCAACGAAACGATCCTGAGCTGCGCGCACTAATTCAGCACCTGGAAGGGCGCGGGAGTACCGTACCCCGTGTTTTCTCACGAACCCTGCCGACCTTCGCCATTCGACAAGGTGTACTCTACAAAGAGAACTTTGGGGACAGCAACTCGCCGTGGCTGCTGGTGATCCCGGCCGACCTTCGAGAGGAGGTCTTTCAAGCCTGCCACGACGATCCGACGTCCGGACACCTTGGTTACAGCCGTACGCTGGCCCGAATTCGTGAAAGGTATTACTGGCCCAAGCTGCCGAAGACCGTTCACTTCTACACACGGTCGTGCCACGAGTGCCAGCGACGCAAGAAACCGCCGACGAAGCCGGCCGGTCTCCTGCAGCCGATTGCTCCCCCGACCGCACCGTTCCAGCAGATCGGAATGGATCTACTTGGTCCTTTCCCACCATCGACGCAAGGAAACAGATGGATTATCGTCGCCACAGATTATCTCACACGGTACGCCGAAACGAAAGCCCTTCCTGCAGGGACTGCTGTGGAAGTCGCCAAATTTTTTATCGAGTCCATCGTCCTCCGGCACGGCGCTCCCGAAGTTCTGATCTCAGACCGTGGATCATCGTTCATGGCCCAGCTGACGCAAGAAATCCTTCGCCTCAGCCACACCAGCCATCGGCGCACAACGGCGTACCACCCACAGACCAACGGGCTGACGGAGAGACTCAACAAAACCATCGCCGACATGATCTCCATGTACGTCGACGTGGAGCACAAGACATGGGACGAGGTGTTGCCGTACGTCACATTTGCCTACAACACGGCCGTGCAAGAGACCACCGGAGTGACACCCTTCCAACTGGTTCATGGTCGCAAAGTGACGACAATGCTGGACGCGATGTTACCCCACGAACCGGCTGTCGACGGAAGCGACGACGCTCAGGTGGTTGCCCAACGGGCAGAAGAAGCCCGCCAGCTCGCCAGACACCGTATTCAAGCCCAACAACGAGTCGACACTGGCCGCTACAACCTTCGTCATCGGGACGTCCACTACCAGCCCGGAGACAGGGTGTGGGTGTGGACACCGATCCGCCGCCGTGGTCTCAGCGAGAAACTCCTAAAGCGCTACTTCGGACCCTACAAAGTACTTCGTCGACTCGGGGACCTGAACTACGAGGTGATGCCTGACGGTACACGGACTTCATCACGCCGCCCTCCACGACCGGAAGTCGTCCACGTCGTGCGCCTGAAGCCGTTCTACGCTCGATAGGACTGTGGACATTATGTGTCTCATATGACTCCTTAGTTTGCCGTTATTTTTTGTTTGCCTTGTTTCGGTTTGTGTTGCATCGGGGCGATGCACTTTTTAAAGGGGGAGTAATGCCGCGAGCGCAGCTGACCAAGCAGGCAGCGCGCTCGTGGCCTAACGGTTATCGCGCGTGCCTTCCACGCAGAAAGCTAGGGTTCGATTCCTGGCAGCGGGAACGCATTTTTGTTGACGCTGACCTAAGTTCTGGTAAATTCGAGAACCGTGTTGCATGTTCGAGGTCAGAATGTTCTGCACGCAGAACCTTCTACGCCGATTATTCCAGAAGCCTACGCGTGTACATAAGGGGCTTCGCGTGGCGAGCCAAGTTCAGTTTCGCCCCAGCGTTCGACTCTGCTCTTTCGCCGACTTCGACGCCCGCGACGCTCTACTGTTATCTTTTGTTTCCTTCTTTATTTTTGGGCACAAGTTCGCCCGATTAAACGTTTAGTTTACTCAGTTATTCACCGCCTCATCACTTGTCATTCGTGACAATATTTCCACGGTTGGTTTTGCATGGTTTTTTTAGTTTGGCATCGTGCGTGACGTTGTTGAATGCCCTTGTGAGGGTTAATGCCACTATGGTTCGTTGTTCAGCAGCGGTTTTTCGTACACTTGTTCCTTGTCCCTTTTTGCCACTTCTTGAGCACTCACATGCTATCTGAATCATAGTAGTGTGCGTGCTAGGTGATCTATGGCTTCGAAGTGTCATTCAAATCTGTTTAGTGCCATCCTAACCTTTATCTTGTCAATGCAGGATGTTTTTTTAATATAGGCCGGAGGTTTGCCGGTGTGTTATGGAGTTGGTCAGGTTCGGAAAGCTTGTTCACTTGCGCTTCCTTCCATTATTTATATCTCTCCCGTCGCCCATGCCTAGTTGATGTCTCGCAGAAGTTTGTTGAGTTTGTTGTCCGGGATATTTATCAGAATTTCATTGGTTATCTTGTCCAACCCCAATGCTGTGTCTTGCTTTAGCTGGAACAGGGCCGTTTGAAATCCTGCTTCGATGAAGTCCGAGTTCACCCTTTTTATATTTGCATTCCACTTCTGGTGGCGATTATTGATCTAGTGGGGTTCCTGACATAAGTGTATGAAGTGTTGCTGGCTGCGTTTCGTCAAGGTAGAATGTATTCCTAATTTCTTTTATGAATTCTTCCGTGGCGGCCCTTGTGCTCAGTCGGAGTTTCTTGAGCGTGTGCAGCACAAGATCGATATTAGCGTAAAAATCAAAAAGATTGTGCTGGAACCGTTTTGATCCAGCCGATATCAGTAACATATAGGACCGGGTCGCGTCCACGCCATCGTGATAACGTAAAGGCCGCCGTTTTCGTAGCGTTAGCTACACTGGCCGAGGTTGATCAGTTTCGCGTGGCCCTCATAATGAGCCGTGCTCATTATGAAAGCCACGCGCCACGCGCGGCCACGCGCCACGAGCGAGCCAAGCGCGGCGGCGGTGGCTCCTACGCCGCCGCCGCGCGCTTTGCATAATGAACACGGCTCGCATAATGAGCACGGCTTATTATGAGAGCCACGCGAAGCCGCCGCCGCGCGTTTCGCCGCAGCCGCGATCGCCTCACCCGCCTCGCCGGTCTGCGCATTCCAGAGGAGTGCCATCATAGCCGCGGCAGACGCACTGGCGCCGCCGCGTGTTCAGCTGTGTGCCTCCGTTGCGGAATAGCCAAGTCTGACGCTGCACCGGGGCCGCTTGATAGCGACTCTGATTTTGTGCGCATAAGCTCACGCTACGCATATCCTGGCATAGCCGAGCTAAGCCACCGCAATATTTTTGTTGAGTGTGCAAGTGTCGTTTGTGAGTCAGCTATGCTGATCAGGTATTTGTATTTCTTCACCAACTCACGACGGAGGTAGAAAAAATAAAAAAAAGGCTTGAGGTATGCCTAAGCACTTCTTGAGAGTTGTGAATGCGAAAGCACGCATGCCGCTCTTCGCTCCCTTCTTTAATCTGTGGCGTACAACGCGCTGACCTTGGGCGTGGAACGGTGGAGCCGCTGCCTCGCGGATACGCAGCGCCATGGGGTGAGCGATCGCTCAAACTGTCGTGTGCCTGGGCAACGCGAGGAAGGGTCAGACAGCAACGTAGTTTTCAGCAGAACGAACCCCTTGGTTTATACCATGTGCGATATATCTCGCCACGCGCCGTACAACCGATAAGAGGCGAACGAACGCGGTGATCAATGATAACACAACAGTGTGATAATACAGTCAAGATGACACCAAACAAACTGACGCGCAGCGGCCAATGGGAGCCTTGTAGACGCGCGCCAGCTAATGGGACCGAAATGTAAACGATGCCGTTGGCAAGCTTTGCGCGTGGTTTCATTAAGGTGCCGTTTTGCGTGGTTTCAAAGCTGATGACGTCGGCTCGCTCGATGAGACAGTTATTGCTTTCGCATTAAAAAAATAATCAAAACAGAATCTGCTTAATTTTAGCCCGAGTAAGGCAGACAAAGCAAGCAGAGGGGGCTTAGGAGCATTGTCTATCACCCTTCGACCTCGCCTTTGCCTAAACCTCCCCACCTTCTTTTGTGTCTTTGTGTGGCTGCGAGCGAGCGTGACAACAGCTTCAAGCAAGTCAGAGGGGTGGAGCGAAACACGTGACCGCTCTCCGTAGGATGAAAACGCTTGGAGAAAAATCTGTCACGTAACTCGCTCTGACGCGCTGATGGGCTCTCTGGAGCCGCAGACTGTACCGTCTGCCAAGTTGTGGTTATAGATAGGGGGCCACGTAGAACCGCGGTTTCCAAAATTCGCTCTTCGGTGTTCTGCTCTTCGCGCGTTGCAATCAGAACCAAAAATTGTTTTGTGTGTGGGTGGTTGAAATTACGGTTATACTAACCTTTCCGTTATGGCCGCTTTCTTCGCCCGAGTCCATGGAAATTTTGTGCTGTGTCTGTCGGACGCGGCTCGACAAAAAATTGCTCACCGGCGACAGCGATACTTTTGTTGAATATGGGAGGCCTTCTTTATCGACTTTGTGTTCTCGTTGCTCAGTGCTGCCCAGGTTGGATTTGGCATCTACACCAGATTTCATTATATCGCCGTTTGATGGTAAGTGCACGGCAAGCATGCTTCATATAGTAGTCCTGCTTTCGTCTCAACAGAGAGTTTTAGTATATCGTTCGAATACCTTCGATACCTCTGATAACCATAAATATATGCGGAAAGGCGACGGTGGAGTATAGGGTATTGTGGTCAGGGTCATTGGAACGATATGCTAAAAGTGTAATCTCCACGGTCCTTCGTGTTTGAGTTATGAGTTTTGCATGCCATGAAAACAGTAATTCTATTTAATAATTTTCTTTCCGCTCCAAAGAGAAGTATCACTTTTGTAAATGTGTTGACAAGAAGTTGTGTGTAATGTTAGTGCGTTAATAAACTTCTCTAAGAGATGGAAAAAATTCCGTTTGTTTATGTATGCCTGCGAGGCGCGTCCTGTATTCGTGTGATGCCAATAGAGCCGATCTTGTAGATACAAAGCGAGCACAGAGGCGATGTCCGGCCGATGCAGAGGAGGTGCATATGCGACATCTGGCCGATACCTGGCCGACAGTCCGACCTGAGCAGCACTCACACAAAACCTCGCCGATCCTAGGCCGGTGGAGAAACGGCGGTACACCAATACCTGACGGATGCCGGGAAGTGGCTCGAAACCGTTCATTCAGTCGATATTGGAGCCGGTTTTCGGCCGACATTGCTACAACACGGGCCAAGTATAGCGGTGTTCTTCGGCGACTCGTTTGCGTAATTTAGTTGTTCAGTCATTTCATTGCGTCCCGGGACACATTGTACACCCTAACAAAAAATGTACTGTGGTAGTTACACCTTTACGACAAGGTTTACTGTGGCTCTACACCTTTATACGAAGGTGAACTGCTGTATCATACATTTTAGCAAAGGTGTTAGAAAAATCAGATCTTTTGTCAAGGGTGTGAGATTTACACATTTTTTATAAGGTGCATCGCTACACTTATTAAGGTGGTATTTATTGAACTCCCCACTTATACCTATGAAGGTCTGAAGATGTTTAGTATGTACGCTCAATATCAAATGTCTAGTACAAGATTCGTATACATTGGCGACTTGTGCGACGACTGCCACGTTAGCGGACATCCCTTCATCTATCGCCTGCGCAGCAGCAAACCGGAGCTCGTCCTCATCAATCGAATGAGCTCGCACCCCTCATGGCACCTCTAATAAAGAAAAAAATATTTTCAGATGTGCATTAAAAATGGTTATCGCAAGTGCTTTCCAGTTACTGTACTCTGGACCTCTGTAGGTATACTTGAGCGCGTCATGAATTCTTCGCTCTACGGCGAGGTTTGCGGCCCATCACTGCGCAAAAGAGCTAGGCCCGGCTCCCGGCGTGCAACATACGCGGAGCCACGCTCGGGCTCAGGATGCCGGCGGTCGTTGGCAGGCAGGAGAACGATAAAGGTGTGGTTTTGTGGTATCTGTTTTGTTGGTCCTTTTTGTGGGTGAGAGGCATATGCACCGATCCTTGCTACAGTACCCATAAATAGCTTCGCAGAATTCATAATGGCGGACGCGTTCTATTTAACATAAATACACATATTGAAGGCTGGATCGAGCATCGACTTCCCCACAGCATCAACTCCCGGTGCTCGAAGAAAAGTGATAAATCATAATGGCAATTACTTTTACTAATAAACGAACCAAAAATGTTATATTGCTTCTCATAAGATTGACAGATCAATGACTTGGTTCGTTTACTCAATTGTTATTTTGTCACTTTGCTCAGAAAATTATGCATCTGTATGGAACTTTCAGCACTAGATGAACAGTGTCTTGTTCAAAATATGTTTGCTCGTCGTGCTTTGCGTTTCTTGTACTCATGTACAAACATAACTTATGTCAAAAGTCGAAAAATAAACAAGAATTAGAAATATACTGACGGGAGTGATAGTTTCTGATTTAGTGTACAAGCGGTTCAAGAAAGAAAAGGCCAAATTCGTATGCAAAAGAATTCATACTTTATTGGACCGGATGAGAGGTCCACGTCCTGGTCAACAAACTTTTTTGAGCAGCGTGGAACGAGACGGATTTTATTTTAAACCCAAAACAAACACACACTTAACGCGGAACTAAAAAAAAAATACGCACGGCTTGCCTATTTCGAGCTCGAATATTCCTAAAGCACACACAAAAAACTTATCATTTTGGGGTTGATTCCCAAGCAGCACGGATTTTGGCCAAGCATTGTTCAATTGATGGTGACGGTCTTTTGGCCAATGGTCAAGGAGTGGCCATTCATTGTGCCAATGCTTGGCCCATGGCTGCTACAGCCCGTGGCCATTGGCCAATGACCAGAGAAAGACCAGTCATCGGCCAATGGCTGCCACTGTCTGGCCACTGGCCATATGACCATTGCCAGCCATTGGCCAATGAATGGCCAAATCTGTGCTGCTTGAAAAAATGCTACTCAAAGAAACGAAAATAAGAAATTTTCATGACAGGCGCTCAGGCACTTCGCGTGTTGTACACTCACTAAGCATTTTCACACAACTTTATTGGTGTAAATGGCCAGTCCCATGACTGCCATTTGTATTGGTGCAGCGATACTCCTCAGAAACAAGGTGCAAATCTAACACCCTTTAAAATGGTGGGATTTTTCTAGTACCTTTAATAGAAGGTGGGATTCTCAGTACACCTCTATATGAAGGTGTAATACCACAGTACACCTTCTTGTAAATGTGTAATTACCTCAGTACACCTACTCGTAAAGGTGCGCACTGTGGACTAGGACCTAATGAAAGGATTAAACAAAAAAACAAATTGGGGCTCCAATTCACATTGTGAAGGTGGTTGGTCAGCGAAGCTGTGGTGCCACATGCAACGATTGCATACTGAACTATACGAAAATCCGCCACCGGTCGCAGCACGCCGCCGCTGGTGGTATTGCCGTTTCTTTTCCCTTTGCCCCTCCTAGTATTCACGCTGCTCCTCGGGAGTCCTAACTATGTGTTGCCTATTCATCGCGGTGCTGCAGCAACAATTAAATCAGTTGCTATACTCGTTTCATCTTACGTTAAAGCGCAGCGGATGTTACCAGCCATCGGAACCAATCGGAGGCCGTATGAGCGTCACGTGACCTCACTTCACACGAGGGCTTCGAATGATGTCAACCCGTTTCGAAGCAGCTGCAAACCTAATCTTTACCGTAACGCGTGGGAGGATGTTCCTATTGTTCACACGCGCCTTATCACCCATTATGTGATTTTGATGCTTGTTTAGTTGATGCTGGTTTCGTGGTTTTCTCTATTGAAACGGATACTGAGCTGTATGCTCTATGCCTGATTTCAAAGGAGTTATGCTGTTTTCCCTTCAATTGTTCGCCGGGAGGTTTGTGCTTACAACGACGACACGAAAATTCTCTTGGCCGGTAGAGGTATACAGCTTCGCTGTAAAAAGCGCTCAAACGAATCTATACATACCTCCGAAGCAGCACGGCGGCACTTGGACAGTGTTGTAGCGGTTTCGTTCAAGAACCGGCTTCAATATCGGCCGTATGCGCGGTTTCGCGCACGGTCCCAATATCCGACAGGTATTAGCGTACCGGCGATTCGCCACCGGCCTAGTATCGGTGGGATATCGTTAGAGCACTGCTCAGGTCGGAGTGTCGACAGGGTGTCGGCCAGATGTCGCATTTGCCGCTGCTCTGTATTGGGCGGACATCGCCTATGCGCTCGCTTTCTTTCGGCAATATCGGCAGTATTAGCTTGCACGTTAACAGCATGTATAAAGCGCGCCTTGCACGCAGACATGAAGAAGAGGAATTGTTTTTCGATCTATGACAGATGTTTATTAACGATTTATCGTTGCTCAGAACTTGTTCGGGAAACATTTAAAAAAATTAAAACTTCTCTGTGGAACGGGAAGGAAAACATTAAATAGAATTGCATTGTTTTCATGCCAAGCGAAATTTTTAAATCAAACGCGAAGGACCGTGGAGATGACGGAGTAATAGTGAATTGTTCTGATGACACGGATAACGATAGCCGGAAATCCGTCGCCGTCTTTGCGCATAGATTGTATTGTTAGCGGGGGTATCGAAGGTATGAAAACGATGTACGAAAACTCTTTATTGAGACGGAAGCAGGACTACTATCAGAAGCATGCGTGCCGTGAACTTACCAATCAAAACCTGATATCATATTGACACGGATAAAGGCGACGAGACGATAAATAATGGACTGAAAATAAAAGGTTCCATGGGCGAACTCTTGCAAAGCAAAATAAAGAACGAGCGTCCAGACAGCCGAAAAGCGGGCTGCGATTTGGCGGAGTAAAAGCAAGCGAGAGCGAAACTGCCTCGACAAGGTCGCAGGCGGCCTTTTATTTAGTGTGCGTCACTGCTTGGAAAATTCGGCGAAGAAGGTTGTAACGTCGCGCGCTTGGGGCGTCGTGCGCTCGTGGCGAGAATGAACAGGCACTTTTGAGAACAAGAAAGCAGGACGAAAGTTACAACTGGAGCAAGAATAAACGCGAATCTTCTAGACGTCCTTGAACGAGCGTTTCTTCATCGGCGCTGCGGACGGCACTGTCTCCCCCCCCCCCCCTTTAAAAGCGCATCGCCCCAATGCAACGCGAAAGGAAAACAAAAATGGCTAAAAACAACAAAACAAAAATACGGGGAGCCGAAATAACCATGCAGCGTCACAATCCTAACGCGCGTAGAACGGCTTGAGTCGATCTAGGTGGACCACTCCGGGTCGTGGCTGGCGGCGTCCTGATGGTCAGCTTCCGTCGGGAGCACCTCGTAGTTCAAGCCCCCAAGGCAGCGAATGACTTTGTAGGGTCCGAAGTAGCGTTTTAACTAGTTTCTCGCTGAGGCCGTGGCGGCGAACGGGCGTTCACACCCACCTCCTGTCTCCCGGCTGGAAGTAAACGTCCCGACGACGAAGGTTTTAGCGGCCAGCGTCGACACGCTGCTGGTCTTTGATCCAGAGTCGAGCGAGCTGGCGGACGTCTTCGGCCGGTTGAGCAACCACTTGGGCGTCGTCGCCCCAATCGTCAGCTGGCTCGCGGGGCAGCATCGCGTCCAGTATGGTCGTTACTTTCCGAACATATCCCAGCTAGGAAGGTGTAACCCCAATGGTCTCTTGTACTACCGTGTTGTAGACAAACGGGACGTAGGCTAAGACCTCGTCCCACGTCTTGTGCCCCACGTCGACGTACATGGGGATCATGTCGGCGAAGGTCTTGTTTAATCGCTTTGTCAACCCGTTGGTCTGCGGCTGGTATGCGACCGTATGCCGTGGTTCGACGATGGTCGGTGTGGCACAGGCGGAGTGTTTCTTGTGTCAGCTGTGCCATGAACGAGAAGCCTCGGACTGTAATCAGGACTCGGGGAGCGCCGTGTCGGAGGACGACAGGCTCAACAAATAACTTGACTACTTCTACAGCGGTTCCCGACGGGAGCATCTTTGTCTCGGCGTACCGGGTGAGATAATCAGTTGCCACGATTATCCGGTTTATCGGATAAATCCAAATTAACAATATGTTTTTACCGGCAGGTGCTTTTCGTAGTTTTCCCAGATTTATCCGAAAACACATAATCCTAGCTATATTAACACAAATGGGGCGGGCCGGGGGGGGGGGGGTAATTGGTGGCCGAGTGGGCTAGCGCACACCAGCTCGGAGCACGTGGAGCGGAAGCTCGCGCTGCAGAACCCAGGCTCCTGGGCTCAATCCCCACCCCTGCCCGTTTCGATCTGGACGAGCATCGCACCGGCCTGCGGTCGTGCATGACTACTGAGTGATGCACGGTAAAGACCCCAGGCTAGCGGTTGTACGGCACTCACTAAATTTCTCATCTACAGCTGCGAGACTTGGGCGGAGGCAGACAAAGTTCTAGGTTCTATAAACATAAAAACAACCCAATTTGTTACAGCGGAGCTGTTGAGGGCTAGTTTCCTTAGTATCGTGTCTGTAGGCAAACAAATCTCGACATAAAACTCTGGACAGCTACCGCCATCTATTAGCGACGGCGGCAACCAGACTACCGGCTTGACGGTTGTCTGATTGCCGCCGTCGCTCATAGATGGCGGCCACCTTTCCAGCCTTTCCACTCTGGCTTGCCGACTAGCGGCCGGCCATTACTTCATTAGCACCATAGTACAGCTTCGCTGTTTTCCTGCTTCACCAGAGTGGAAAGGCTGAAAGATTTTTTCCAACGGTTTCCCTGCGTCGACGGCGGGGAAGGTCCAAGTAGATCTATTCCAATCTGCGTGGAACGGTGCAGTCGGGGGCGCGATCGGCTGCAGGAAGCCTTCCGTCTTCGTCGGCGGTTTCTACCGTCGCTGACACTCGTGGCAGGACCGTGTATAGAGGTCGCCAATCTTCGGAAGCCTGGGCCAGTAGTACTTCTCTCGGATCCTTGCGATAGTCCTGCTGTAGCCAACGCGACCCGATGTTGTGTCGTCGTGGCAGGCTTGGAAGATCTCTTCTCGAAAACTTGTAGGGTTTACCATGAGCCACCTGAAGTTGCTGTCCTTAAAGTTATCTTTGTAGAGAATACCTAGCCGGACGACGAATGTTTGTAGGGCACTGGCAAATGCTCGGAGAATTGTTCCCCACTCGTTCCTTTTAAGTGTTAGATCAGTGCGCGCAGTTCAGGATCGTCCTTTTGGAGCGCTACCATGCCGTTAACGCTCGCTGTGCCAAGAAAGCGATCATCGTCGTCGTCGTCGTCTTTGGCACAGCCCGTAGCTGACTCGACGGGGGCTCTGGACAGACAGTAGGCGTCGCTGTGTTTTCGGCCTGACTTGTAGACCACGGTCACGTCGTACTCTTGCAGTCGTAGGCTCCATTGAGCGAGGCGTCCCGATGGGTCCTTCAGGCTCGCTAACCAGCACAGCGAGTGGTGGTCGGTTACCACTCGAGAAGGACTCCCGTACAAGCACCGGCGGAATATCGTGATGGTCCAGACGACGGCCAGACATTCCTTCTCGGTTGTCGGGAATTGCGTTTCTCGTTCGACAGCATCCGACTAGCGTATGTGATCACGCGATCTGCACCCTCTTGTCGTTTGACAGTACCGCTCCGGGTCCTGTATTGCTGGCGTCCGTGTGAACTTCCGTTTCGGCTGATTGGTCGAAGTGCCCGAGAATCGGTGGCGACTGGAGCCGTCACTTTAGCTCGTCGAATGCCTGTTGTTCTTCTTCAACCCATTCAAAATTCATTGCGTCTTTTGTTAGGTGCGTGAGCGGCTCAGAAAGATTGGCGAAATCCCGAATTAATCGCCGGTAGTACGCGCAAAGTCCCAGAGAACTTCGGACGGACTTCTTTTCGGTGAGTCTTCTTAGGGTTAGGACGGACACCTTCGTTGCTCACAGCGTGGCCTAGGAACTCCGGTTCGCTTACGGCGAACCGGCACTTTGTGTGCTTGAGGGTGAGTCCGGCGGTACTTATCGCCTCAAGAGCTGCCCGAAGGCGTCGCAAGTGCTCGTCGAATTTAGTGGAGATTGCCTATGACATCGTCGAGGTAAACGAGACAACTCTGCCATTTGAGGCCTGCCAGTACGGTGTCCATGACACGCTGGAAAGTTGCTGGCGCCGTGAACAGTCCGAAAGGCATCACCTTGAACTGGAACAGTCCATCGGGCGTGACGAAGGCAGTCTTCTCTCGGTCCCGTTCGTCGACATCGAACTTCCAGTAACCACTCTTCACGTCCATCGACGAGAAGCATCGTGAGTGGCGCAGACGGTCCAGTGTGTCGTCGATGCGGGAGAGCGGATAGCATGTCCTTCTTCGTCACCACGTTGAGCCGCCGGTAATTTACGCAGAATCGATAGTGTTCCAGCTTTATTTTTTACCAGTACGACTGGAGAGGCCCACGGGCTGTTTGGCGGCTGGATGATGTCTTCGTTGAGCATTTCTTGCACTCGTTCATGAATCGCCATTTTTCTTTGGGGAGACTCGGTGCGGCGGTCGATGCACAGTGAGGGCATCGCCATTGGTGACAATGCAATGTTTTGCGACTGTTGTTTGACGCACTTTAGACGTCGTCGCAAAGTAGTCACTGAATTCGGCGAGGTGGTCTTTGAGCTTACGTCATTCCGTGACACTTAGCTTGGGGTTAACATTGAGCTGCGGTGGCGGCGTACGGTATGGCTGAGGTGGCGGTGGCTCGCCGGAGATCACGGCGATTTCGGCGGCGTTCCGGAGCTCCTCGACGTGTTCTACAGCGGCACACTTTGTGAGGTGCTGCGCATCCACGTCGGAAGTTCGTCACGAGGACCAAAGTACGTCCATCCTGCTGCTCCGTTCCGCCCCTTGCGACTTTGCGACGCCAATTCCTCTTCCGAGAAGCAGTTGAACGTTGCCTTACAGTAGGACTTCGCCGCAAGCAACTGAAAGAGCACGTCCTCGCCTGATGACGCCCTCCACCTACATTCCGCTCGCTCGCGGGCGAAATGGCTGCATCCCAAAACGTCGTGTTCGGAATTCGCTTCGTCCTCATTGCAGCGCGGGCAATGGCCATCTCTGTTTCCGCGCCAGCGAGCACAGGTAAGCAGGCTATGCAACAGCTATGCTAATAATACAACAGCCAGTGTACATGCATCTTCAGAGATTTTCTGCCACAGTGGTCGCGAGTTGCATAGCGGACGACAAACTGGGGGAGGCAGGAAGGGGGTAACAACTAGAAGGATCTTTTTACTCCTAGGCGTTGATTTGCGTAAAAGCTGAACCGCATGTAAGCGATTAGGAGAGTGATGGAGACAGCCAGCGAGAGTCAGCGACGAGCGACGGAGATTTTTCACGGTCGCTGGTCGCATCGCTTGGATTTTGGATTTCTAGAAATCTTCGCTCATCGCCTTGGTCGCCTACACTCGTCGCTTTCATGCGGTTTGCCTCGTCGCGCGAGTGACCGAGCGACAGCGAAGTGGATCGTCGTCACTTGTCTCGTCGCTCACCAAATTGCTTACATGTGGTATATACTGCATTTCCGCGAGACTGGCACCACATCTACGATTGGCACACGCTTCCACAATTCCCATCATACCGTTTATGACAATACATATTTTTCTTCGTTCCATTAGTTACATACAGTTTTGGAACAGACGAGGGCAAATAAATCTGCCATGGTTCTGATTACTGATGTTTATTCTTATTCCAGATGCCTTGGTGTACTATGTTAGCCGCCACCGGAACCCCGACACTTCAGAAGAGGTGGAGATCTCGCCAACCGGCTGGAAGACATGAAATAATATCATGGCAAGTTTTTTTTTAAATCCTTTTTACATATGTAGAAAACTATGTTTTATCGTTTTATATTTGCGGTCTTAAAATATTTGTATATTTTATTGGAAGTGAAGTGATTGTTACAGTTTACAACCGGAGTTGTCAATATGGCCAGCTAAAATGGTTTAACTGCGTGGAGTGGACCACTATTGCCGGCATACAGAGTCGTACAGTATTACCAGTTTACACATATTTCACAGTAAAACCGGTATACAAAGCTTTCACAGTAAGATCAGGATGCACAATTTCAGTTTGTTCAGTTCAACCAGTATAACCAGTGACAATAATCTTGTTTGAACTGGCCCAGTTTGCAAAATTTTTCAATAGGTCTTAGAGGGAATCGGCGATAGCCTTCGGCACCACCGTCATCCACGAGCGCACACACGTTCGAAGGCACGAAGCGACACCTCAGTCGTGGCGTCCGACTTCTTCCCGCGCTGGACGGACTGCCGCTAGCTGTCTCCTCAACAGCCGCTTCGTTTGCACTGCCGTTGAAGTAGTCTCCAAGCAACGCGCACACAGCCGTCCTTTTGAAAATCTGCCCAAACTAGCCAAGACGTGTCTCAAATTTTTCGTTCCTACCACTCCTCTCTTGTTTCTCGCACACAAAGGCAGCTCGCAGCGCGCCTGAAGCGCCCGGTCGTCTTACCAAAAACGAGAGGACAAACAACAGAACGTGGCCTCGTCCCAGCCGAAGCCGACCTCGGCGCGCGCACTCCCAGCAATGCCACTTCGACCAGCTCAAGCCGACCTCGGCGTGCACGCTCCCTGCAAGATCAACTTGACCAGCCCGATTAGGAGTTTGGCCAGCTTCACCAGCTTGTCCCCCAGCTTAACCAGTTTGTCTCCCAGCTTGACCACATTGGCTTCATGAAAGACCAGTTTTACCAGTTAGGACCATACTGGCCTCCAGCTACACCAGATTGAGTCTAAAACCAGATTCTAGTTAGACCATGCCGGTTTTTACTTAAACCAGACTGACCCACTCAAATTCTAGCTTGCCCAGCTTAAACCAGCTTGATTTCCAGTTAAACCAGTTTGACTACCACATTCACCCGTTTGACCAGCTTAGTTACCAGCTTCGCCAGTTAGACTTTCTTGCTGGTTTTTTTCAAAAGGGCAGTGACACCAACGTCGACCCCGACTGCGACGCCGCCGACGCCGCTCAAGCCGGAGACGGGCTCCTAAGAGCTGCGTTCTAAACTGATCCGTAACATGATCTTCATTGTAAAATTATATTATCAAAAAGAGTAAAAGCAATAGTCTTGAAAGGACATCCAAATATGAAAAAAAGGAATCAAATTGACTTTTCGACACATTTCTCTTTCTGACGTTTCGGATTTTTGTGTTGTGAAACTGAATATTGTAGCAGGGTTTTCTGTTAAAAACATTCTTACTAGTTTAGTCAAATTCGATTGAAATCACCTTGAATGTTGTTGTCACGGAGCCTTTATTGATTCATTTTCGGCTGGAGGCGATCTTGAAGATAACGTTTTCTTTGAAAGGATCACAGCGCGGAATGCACTTGCCTCTGAAGCACATCTGCGGAAAGAAAATTATCTTAAATTGGAGTAAAATATATTTGAGGGGAGTTAATATTTCAGCCTCGCATAGGTTTCCCAATCGTTGATGAGGTTGTTGATGCTGACAGCGAACGACGATGATTTAACCCTTAAGAAACTCAATTTAACTACTCACTTCTTGTATAGGGTAGACCCACTCGTTCAAACATAAAGATTATTTTTATTGCCATAAAAATGTGTGCCTTGTCGGGAAAGGACCCTCACTTTGAGAAACGAACTTATATTTTTAAATTATGACTCATAGTTTCTTTCACTAAGTACAAGAAGTGGTTGATGATAAGTTTTAAATCAGAACAAAAATTAAATGTACGCTACCTCGCTAGTTCTGATATGAAAAGGCGCACCATTACCTACCCACATCGTTCCGCGCAACTTTAGACACTGAAACTTTGTCTTAATAATTATTCTACGCAGTCGCTCATATACACATTTAATACTATCGCTGAATGACCTATAATCAATAACCTTCCGCAACGCGACAATTTGTATCATTGCACTTGCGGTTAATTCTGGTGCTCTGGTGGTTTATTTCTGCTGGTATATTTTGGTGCACTCCTACGTACTTCCATGTGCTCTTGTAGTTAATTTTGGTGCACTGCCATGCATCCACAGAAAACAAAACTCACTGCGTGAGAACTTGAACGAAAAGTAACGAATAAATACTTCATGTGTCCTTTGTTTACTTTGTCTGTTGGCTCCTTTTAGCGAAGATAAATTCTTACCCTCCGCTAAATAAGACATGATAGGTTGTTCCACCGCTTAATTTGAAGCATTTAGCCTCCCTCAGGAAGTTTGTGTCCTTACATGTAGTCTCAACAACGTTCTTGTGTCACGTGACTTCCATCAGTGACATTTTGACAGTCATGTGATAATTTGACGTTACGTGAGATAATGGCACGTAAACTTAAGACATCACGTGACACCGCGACATCACGAGAGAGTGTTACGTCACGTGTTTTTCTCTTTAGACGAAATTATTGATCTTCTGAACGAATAGGACATGCGTATCATTCATCTGCAGGGACTAAAGGTTTCCAGAAGCACGGCAGAAAATTTTCTTTAGCTAACAAACTATGAATCAAACGTAATTATAGAACTAACTGAATGGTAAGCGCGTAATGGGCTTGAAGATATACTAGCAGGTGAGGTCAATTATCCAGGCACTTGATTTCCGCCGGAAACTCTTGAAACTAAAACAGGACTATTTTTCATTGGATTACTAAATTCCGGAGTCACAGACAGTTCCCGAATGAAGGGGGTGGCCTGTCCCGAGCATATCACTACTGCTCTCCAACCAACCAGAATGCATCATCTGCCGGTCTGAGCGCACAAGAACAAATAAGGTCGCCAGAAGCGTGAACACAACAAACCACACCCTGCGTTTCTCAAGGTCTAGTGACTCTAGCTGGCAATATGCTGGCCCGCCCTTGCACTAAACGGATCGAACGCGTCAAGACCAAATCCGGGTACCCTACTGATGCATACATTAGTAAATTCAGAGCGAGAGCAAGACGAGCCTACAAAAGCTCTCCAAAACTTTGTCAGTGCTAAAGTAGCAGCAGTACAAAGACATTATTAATCCCCTTAAAATACAAATAAAACAAACAAGGACACACGTTTTAATGATTTAATGAAAATTATTTAATAAAAATAATTAGGAAAAAATTCTAAAGAAAGTTCAACTTCGTAAATGCAAACAGGAAGGAAGACACCTCTATAACAGCATTGCTGGTAGATGGCGGTTGCCGTGGTGACCTATGACGCCAAGGTTGATTGTTTTACCTCGTATTTTAAGTCGATATTTTTAAGAGCCACCGCACCCACAATCTCCAGTGGCTTACTTTACAGTGCAGAGCGTAATCTCTATCATTGCAATTGACATGATGGGTATTTTGAAGTTGCCAAGCGGAATTGATGCCACCAAGGCCGTTAGACCTGATGGTATTTATCCTGTATTCTTGCTTAAATGTTGCGAATCTGTAGCGCGGTAGCTTTTTGTAATATTCAGTGAATCTTTGAAGACAGAGATGATTCCAGTTGGATTGGAAGGTGGCCAAGGTCACACCTGCTTGAAATCCGGATCTAAATGCAACGTGGAAAATTATCGCCATATTTTATTAACATCCGTATTGTGCAAACTGTTTGAACAAATTATTTATCTGAACCTTTGTTCCTTGGATTCAAAATATTTCTTTTCCCCCTCACACCACGGTTTTCGTAGCGGGTATTCTTGTTCTACAGAATTTGTAGAATTCTATCATCAGAGATTCAGATCATTAGATAACAGAAAACATGTTGACTGTGCGTTTTTAGTTTTTCGAAAAGCTTTCGACACGGTTACACATCAGCTAGTATTGCTACAAGTTGGCTATGCTAAACATAGATAGTCAACGTTCTGAACTGAATACGAAAAAATGTAGAAGGTCGAGAACAGCGTATATTACTAAATGGTAATACATCTACACCAACTCCGGTTACTTCGAGAGTGCCACGAAAGAAGTGTCTTAGAGCCCTTCATTTTTTCTTATATTCATAAATGATATCTCTGAAAACTACACAGTCCCATATTAAACTATTCGCCGATCACCGCCTATCATGCAGAGAGATGAGCTCTGCAGACAACCTTGCCAGATTGCAAACCGACATAAGCATTTTATCTACTTGGTGCAGTCAGTGGAAAATGAGCTTGAATCTGAATAAATGTAATCATATGCGTTTCTCGAGAGGTCAGCCACGCGCTTTCCAAAGCTAACCAACCAACAGTACCGTCCTAAATACTGTACTGGAGTATGTTTACTTAGAAATGCTATTTATAGACTCCCTGAAATGGAACCAGTCATATAGAACGAACACTAGAATAAGATAGTATGAATGTTTTATTCGTCGAAATTTTAGATCCGCGTCTCGCAACGTTAAAAAAACACTGTACTTTTCTTTCGTAAGAACGATTCTAAATTACGCGTGCGCCGTATGGGACCCGTAAAAGACTTTCTTACAAACTTGTGGAACATTCAAATGCTGGCAGCGCTCTTTATACCTAGCGATTATGATCCTTATGCTAGCATGACAGATATGAAAGCTGCTGTGGGATATGAAACGCTGTAATGTAGAAAAAAGGGAAACTAAGATTAAAATTTTTCCACTGTGTATTTTATGACAAAAGAAGGATTAATAAATCTGCTTGTCTTTTTCAGCCATCTTACGTCTCCTGGCTTCGCGATCAGTTTCAAAATGTTGCTGTACCCAGTTATAAAACTGATAGTTTTGCCAATTCATTCATTGTTAAAATTGCGATTGGGCGGAACGACCTGCCGGAAGAGATTGTATCAATTGACGGTAACGACTTGTTCTTTTCTCAGTTGTGATTATGTATTAAAAAACAACTACAATAATGCCCAGCACGCAAAAATGTGGGTACTTTGTAAATAAATAAATAAGTAAATAAGTGAGAACACGTGTCACAGGCGGGTTGACGCTTGATTACAGTTATTCTGCCGGCACAACAGTATGCGTTCGGGTCCGTGACAATTTATGCTCTGGGAGGAATCACCAAACCTCAACAATATCCAGAGCATATGAGGTCCTAGCATTGCTAAGCTCGGCACTTGTTGTTTAGGAACATTGGAGACACAAGCCGCCGGATCGTAATCTGACAGTTCTGGCCACGATCAAGTTACTAAACGTTTGTACTGCACTGGCTAAATTACTCATCTACAGCTAAGAGACTAATTGTCACCTTTTGGACAGACTAACTTCACGCTGTGTAAACATACATACGACCATAAATTCTTCAATTTATACCCGAATGTTCCGTGACAATTAAAGCACGCAAATAAAAATCAAAAGTACTTCTAGTATGTTAGAAATCTCAGGTATTACGTATAATTAGCAAACTCAAGAATAACGTGTCGTTGCTTTATAGCGTAAACAACTTGTGAGTCATTTAAACCGCGTTCTTTCATGATTTCATCAACGAATTACAACCAAATACCTGGGCCGAGGACACTTACTTGAAAAAGCATATTAGGGGGCGTTATGTTGTCGTGTGCCGTAAATGAAACCAAAATTTGAAAACGGTTTATTTGACCTAAAACTGTACAAAACGCAAGTGGATTGCAGCGTGGTCCACACTTACCATTCCCTCTCCGCAGGACATTCCATCTAAAGCGATTTCTGTAAAACACTTGAACGTTTTGGGAGAGCAGCATTTGAAGGGGCAGACTAGGCCCATATTTATGTCCTGGTAATTGAAATACTGAAGAAGTGAGTTACCAAATCAATTATGCCAACAACGAGTTTTCAATTTCTACATTTTACGCGCAGATTCAAGATTTTGGAATAACATAATATAATCAATATAAAACAAATTATGACACGTTTTCAGCGCGAGCTAATGAGTGCCTTTAGGTGCAGCAATTCAGTCAATCGCACCATGTAAGTTTTTTGCTTTAAACAACCGTGTTTCAAAATAAACTATGCGTACTAGTGTGATAGAAAATCTCAAACAAGTTTTGACAGATGTATTTGAAATCAAATTATTTGAAACTGATGCTGATTGTGGCGGGAACGGCACTTACCCTTTTCAGGCTGCATGAGTCATTCCTTTCCTTTTCATTATAGTAACACTTAACCCTCCCACCAGGGCAGCAATCAAATTGGCATTGGTTTATTTTATCCTGTTTGCAACGTAAGCAAATGTGTTTTAAAACTAAGCACTCGATACCCAAGTTTTAGAGTTCTCCATTAGATACAGTTCTATGGATTAATAAAAACTAGCTTTATAATGTTATGTTAGAAATTCTTGAGGTTAGATGTTGCCGATAGGTATTGTTCTACACATTAAAGTATCATTTTGGCTATAAACTAAATGGTTAATATAAGTTGTAAATTCTGAATTTCTACTTCAAAGTACATTGCATTTCAATTGTTGTGTTCACACTTAGTGTTTCAAAGGAGAAAGCGCCAAGACCAGCGCGACGGTAGGTGGACTCGTTCCAAACTCGAACTTTAAGCTGAACAAAAAGTTTTGATTAGGCTTTTTGCTTTACGTTTATTCTCCTTAAATTGAAGTGCACCAGACCGCGTAGTATAGTAGTGTTTAGTCTTATTGCAGCTTGCTGAAAAACGATGTTTTTAGAGCAATGTCACAGCTCCCTCTCAATCGACACTAACACACTGAAGCTTACAAATGTATTTGTAACGCTAAATAACTACAGAATATATTTTGTTTCCTATTATTTGTTTTAACTGCAGAGATGCTGTCAGCTTCCGTAAGCCGAACAGTCTGAGATTACGCAGAAGTTCAAATTAAAATGCAGTGAGAGGAATTGACACCTAAAATTTTCATAGCTTAACCGCAATAATGTGCAAAATACGAGACATATCTCAAAAAATAACAATCTTTAGGAAAATCGTTTTTGTATAAAAATAAAAGTATTACATGTGTACGCTACTTATGCACCACTTGTGCCGTACAATTTTATTGTTTTAGTGTTTAGTTTTGCTTCTTGAGATACCATAGAGATTTGATTCTCTATGCAAGTTGGAGTAAAACTTTCTACATTCAATTTTGTAGTGCCACTTGCAAGTATAACCTGCACATGTTTTTTTTTCTTTTTTCATACGAAGTTGGAGGAAATTATTACTTTGACTGAGTAACCTGGGTCAAGCGGCACGAGAAAGGTTCTTAAACTTTGAAGAACTCCTTAGAATAATTACTTTCGCTTTTGTACAAAACATTTCAGCTTAAATCTTCTTGTTCCTAACTTATCGTTTATGAATTCCAATTATTCAGTTCAAACACTAACTTCATCTTTTAAGACGGCAGACAAATTAAAAAGGGGAAAGAAGGTTACTGATATATTTTAAGGCCAAAACCCCAAGACGGGAGAATCCAAGGACAACCCAACACAATGTATCAAATACAGCTCAATTTACTTTTAGATTAATATAGGGTTCAACTACGCTCAACAAATTAAAAAAAAAGGGTGAAACAAACTCTCTTTTCACAACTGTATAAGTGTCTGTTTGTTGCTACATGATTCCTGTGCGTTGAATTAGGAGCGGAATATCTCGCAAGTTCAATTTAACAGAATTTGTTGAGTTAGTGCGTATCGAAGTTTGGTGGCCATTGAAGGCACGTCATCCCCGTCGCATGCTCTCTTGCTTGTGGCGCTTTCCCTCCGTTGGCTCGCCTAATAGAGCATGTTTCTCAGTGGACACAACGGCACTGTCATCGAAATATATTTGCGGCATGAGTTTCGGTAGATAAAATGTTGCATCAAGATTTACCGACGCAAAAACGCACTCCAAGTATGACGCTTTTGTCGGGTGTGACCCATGTACTAGAGCAATTTTTATTCTATATTCTCTGACAAGATGGGGATGGCAGGGAAGGTCTTCGGTAGTCCCGCCTCCAGCATTAACTTTCTAGCTTTGATAACGCTTCGTTGTTTCGTGTGCCTCAAGCGTGCACGTGCAGCCAAAACACAGCGAGAGAGAACCAGCGCGTGCTAGAGGCCATGTGTTTGCAAAAAGACGTCCTGTCGTTCTCCTTTTATCGTTGATTATTATAGTCAATCATACCTCTTTTGCGGTGATGTTGCAGAAATTCGGATGTTTGAGATTGCAGTAATCAATTGGGTTCATATTTGTCCCCGGGAGCACTGTTGCGTTTGCATCGTAAGGTTTCCTCTTTGATGTGACCTCCTTGCACTCGTCACTTAAATTCCTTAAAAAATTAGAAAATAAAGAAAGGCTTAGAGACAGGAATTTCTTATTTTATTTTGTATATCTCAGTATTAAGACGCGTACTTTCTTTTTATAAAGAACAGGTCAGTTATTGACGAAATGAGTTGCAATTCATATGTGATTGCATCCATGCCGTCTATTGCCTAAATCAGTGGTTCTTAAATAGGGGTCCGCGGTCCCTTTGGGGTCCGCGAAGGCTTTCGAGGAGAAACGCGAAACACTGCCTCATCAGTCGAGCCAGGCAAGGAAAGTTGTCTTTTCTCAGATTGAGATGAAACCTTAAAATTTTCGGGTGATTTTTCTAGTGTGTATGTCAATAGAGAAGTCTACTTCAAACCAGCCCTTATAGTTATATTCATTTATTATATCATTATCATAGTTAACCTATACCATCCTTTCCCCACCATGAACGGGGCCCTCCATAATCTCTGCCTATCCACAAAGGCTCCTCGAAACATCAATGGTTGAAAACCACTGGCCCTAAATAATACTATACTCTTCTACTTGCAAGTTTACCCGATGCGTAATTGAGTTATTTCACTTCCGCCACTCACTGGTAGGTAAACAGAGCGTTTGTATAAAAGGTAGATTTTTTTATATACTGCTGACAATAAAAGTGTCTCGCAGTGTGTTCGTCTGGGAACAATAATTTTAAAGGAATAGGGAAACGAAATATTTGCGTTTATTTCATTTTTTAAATGTGCTATATTTCTTGCTGCAACCACTATCCTAGAACTAGTGTTTCTGGTCTGCTGGCAGAAAAATATGATAGCTAATTTTAAAATGAATTAACGGATTTCAGAATTGCGTCTGGTGGCGCTATTTGGAGCTCTCTTGTAGTGCCACCACGTCAGAAGTTACTAACTAATCCCGCCAGTTCGGCGGCAGTATGGCTCGCTCGTAGAGTTAATTAGTCCTGAGTGTGACTTGGCGGAGGACGCTAACGGGTTTACTATACTCTGTTCACCCTTAATTTGAGACAACACCAAGAGCTAAACGCGCTAGCTAGCCAACGGCTAATAATTGGGGTTGGCTGGATATTTATACAGCGTGTAGTTGGTCAGCCATTTCAAGACTGCGACGAGTCACTCGCGGTAGATGAGCAATTTAGCCAGTGCAGTACAACCACTAGCCCGGCGTCTTTAACGTGCACCACGCAGTATTGATACATAACCGCAAGCCGGTACGATGCTCATCAAGATTGAAACGGGCAAGGGTGGGGATTGAGCCAGGATCCCTGGGTTCTGCAGCTCGAGTTTTCGCTCCACGTGCTCCGATCTGGTCTGCGCTACTCCGCTCGGCTAGAGTGCCTTCATACACACTACACTCGGCCACCGATCCCCCTAGCCCGCGCTCCAGAGTTTTAGACTTGCATTTATAGCGCGAGCGCTCGCTCCGCGTAAGAACGCTTCAGTGATTGATCTCGAGCTCTCGTACTTGTAGCATTGACTACAGTTTCAGCTTAAAGGTGAACGGAGAATACGTTGTATACACCTTTTCCTCATGGGGAAGCGATATTAAATGTCCTCAATTATGGTATGCGGTAAAACATCGGTTTGATCTTTTCACACCACTGGAAGGAATTCATGAAAAATGCTTGATCGTCACACATTTTTGTTTTGCTTGACCTATATTTTTTTTTCAAAAATGTCATGTTGAAATGGCGCATTATTTTTCGTCCCGCATACCTGATACGGAACCCGCCTAACTGAGAACAAAAGTAAACGAAACACTTTTAAATGTTAAAGCTCCCAAAGTGCTATCGCAACCCGTTTTTGCAGAAGTTAGGTAGGAGCTTGATTTGATGGAAGCGGGGACCTCTTGCATGCCAACCATTTCATCCCCCGCCCTCTCCCGTATGCGCTATGAATAGCTCGCTTAGATATGGCACCCATTGAATACCTTATATACATAGCTTGCAGGTGCCGCCATTGCGGGCAGGGGCGGTTACAGTTATTTTTACTTACTGGTTCACTCGAGCTACTGCTTCTGCGGAGTGAAACTGGGTGAACCGATTGCCTGTGGCAAATAAAATACTAGCATGGCCAATGACGTTACGAGCAAGCTTTGTATAAGCCATAGGGCGTAAAGTCTTCAGATATTATTGCTAGGCGAGATTAGAACGCTTTGAAAGCCACACAAGCGGCAATGCTCGCAACTACAGTACCCATGGCCGTGCATGAACTATTCACGTCACGAGCGCGATATGCATTTTGCTTCTCGCTGGCCGACTTTGAAGTGAGGGATAGACAGCTCTGGCTCAGGTCATTTTGTTTCCGTGCCCCTTTAGGGCAAATTATTTCACACACGAATACGTATCTTCTTGTCTGTGCAATATTTTGAATGCCAGTCTTTGAGGAACTGTAGAACACGAAGAAACTTCAATAAAAGGAAAATTAAAAAAGTAAAACTTAAAAAAAACTCGATACAAATTTACGATACAAATTAAAACCGAAAGCCAAACTCAAAATTTCATCGAAAATATAATTTGCGATGAAAAACCGCAAATATAACAGACAAAAGCATTTTATTCTTAGCCGCCTCATGTTTGTTCAGTTTTTACACGTTACTCAAAAAAAAAACGATTATGGATAATTTGTCTCGTGGTTTAAACGTATTCATCGAAGATTAGGTTAGGTTATCCTGCTCGATAATAAAAATACGCCAAATGGAATAGAAAAACCGCTTTATTGGCAACACTATTTGTAATGCATTAAACTTCCGCATTCAAAACAAGCAAATATGAAGAGCTATATCTGCTTTTAAAGTTTATGCAAACTACAACGTCTCCGTCGCTCGTGAATTCTAGTTTTCTACTGTTTATACCCAGCAAGCGCATCTATAGAGTAAGTATTTCGCCAGAATGAAGACCCTTGCAGTGCGCTAAAAGTCGGAATGTGTTTGCCACTTAGTTTCGTTCTTAAAGAACCCAAATGAACCCCTATGAACCGACTCAAACTGGTTCGAACTTGTATCTTGTTTTCTTTTTTTCTCCAGTGTCAAATTCGATTCGATCCCTAAAGACCATTCCGTTCGACATACTTGCTTGCATGATGAAAATAATCCCTGGAGAAGGGGAACAAGAAGGACAAAGGACAAACACAAATCTCCGACACAGCTAAGGTGACTGGTGAGCGACGGCACTCCGCCTGGTCCGGGTATCGAGACCGGGACCTCTCACATATCAGGTGGAGCGCTCTACCAACTGAGCTAACAGGAGTTAGACGTCAGTAGAGCTAACGGGTTTATCAGCTGCGCTGATCCTAGCACCAACGAGGGATGAAACTTGCAATTTACAGTTATAATTATAATGCAATTAAATGCAAGGGGGCAAGCGAGCTGGACAAGAATGATGAAAATAATCCCTGGAGAAGGGGAACAAGAAGGACAAGGACAAACACAGGACAAAGGACACAAGGACAAAGGACAAAGGACACAAGGACAAAGGACAAACACTCAGCTGCCGCCTTGCATTTAATTGCATTATAATTATATTGCTTGCGGATTTTCTTCGCGCATTCTTCGTGTTTTAAGGCGAAAGCCTTACTTGTCCCTTATCGCGAAAAGGCGGCGGCTTTGAGCCCGAAAGATCGCCATAAAAATACTTCATCAGGCACGCGCCGCTCGATCGTAGGCTCAAGGACGACGCCGTTCTTGGCGTCGTCCTTGAGGTCGTACTAGATGTCGTCCTAGTCGTCGTCCTCTACGCGTCGTTCTCGACGTAGTCCAAGACGTCGCCCTCTTGGCGTCGTTCTCAACGTCGTTGAAGAGGTCGTCCTAGAAGTCGTTTTAGACGCCGTTCTTGACGTCGTTTTAGAGGCTGTTCTAGACGTCGTCGTCTAGGTGCCGTTCTAGACGTCATACTCAAGGTGTCATTCTTGACGTTGTCCTGGACGTCGTCCTCTAGGTGTCGTTCTCGATGTCGTCCTAAATGTCGTCCTCTAGGCGTCGTTCTAGACGTCGTCCTAAAGGTCGTCCTAGAAGTCGTCCTAGACGTCGTCCTTGAGGACGTCCCCGAGGTCGTCCTCGGCGTCGTCCTAGACACCTTCCTTGACGTCAGAGACGACGTTAAGGAAGGTGTCTCTTTCCTAGAGGTCGTCCTAGACGCCGTACCAGGCGATGATTTCTAGGACGTCGTCCTCGACGTCGTCCTATATGTCGTTCTAAACTTTAATACGTGTAAGAACATTACTCGAAAACATTTCCCCCGGATGACTATAATGCTTTCGCCTTCCTACGCGTAACCAATTTTAAGTGTCCTGTAATTTTTTTTCTGTTAAGATGTCTCCAGCTGGACTAAATCCTCTCTCAACAGACAAGCTGGATGATAAAGCAGTGTCACTTTAACATCCCGCGCGTCGTGAAGCTGAGCAAAAGAGGCTAGTTTCATTTTCGTTAAGCTTGGATTACAATAGTTAAACTTCTTGTTGTTCGCAAGATAGGGAAGGTGATGAAGTGGACATGTCGCCGCATTTTAATATCGAATTGCGGTTACAAGTAGTAGTCACTGCGAAAACAAAAGAAGCGGGGGGAAGGGGGGGGGGGTTAGTAACGGTTCTAACTAAAAGGAATGAAGAGATCATAAACTTACAACAAAAATAAATATTTACAAGTAGTTTCATTAGTCCTAATGAGTACATCCAAGTACGTTTCTTAATTAAAGCTTTCCAAAGCTAATACAAAACTTCGTACCAATATGTCTGTGTGGACCACAGACGCTACTTGCGCAGACGGGAAGTTCCAATGTTGTAAACTAGACAATAAATGTAATTCAGGCAGAGCAGTTAAGGCCGTAAACTAGCTGTTGTAAATTGAACATAATTACAAGGAACCCCGTTACTAGAACACTGAAAATACAAAGTAGGTTTTCGCGTTTCTATTTTTATTGCTCAGTATCAGGGTTCTTTGCAATTCTAGGAATTTCTGAGCTTTTCTTTTTTTAAATTCTAGTAGCATAGTTTAGCGCTAAACCAGGTTGACGATTCTAGCATAGAACCAGAAGGCGGCGTTTTTATGCCTTTTCATGCCTTCTGCGCAATACAGTCTCGCAAAAGAGAAAAAAAAACGCATTATTTGTTTCATGAGTATATTACCTGAACTGAATTTTTTTTAGAGATAGTTCACAAATGGAGATCTCTTTTTGAGATGGCACAGAGATTACATCATCGTTTTGTCCACTCTGTGAAAGGACTCCCTTATGATGGTGCGTAAAATATTACAACTCTTTGTAGTTTTATCTTTAAAAAAAAAGTGTTTGTGCGCAAATTAGATTTCAGGGTCCACCAGAGACTGTAATTTAGACCTTTTTTTTTGCTCTCGTTCGAGAATAGAAGTTCTCGTAGGCGCACTAAATACGCAACGAAAGTTAATTACCATTGCACAATGTGACGATTGTTTGGAGTTTTTAACGTCCCTGCAGTTAGCGGGAAATTTAATACTATTAGCGCATCATAAATTGCGGCCCCGTTAAAAATTAAGAAATAAGTAAGTTCTTAAACAGTTCTGGGTACATAAAAAACTATTACAACAAAGAAGGGTTGAAACACGGTGAAATAATTCGTGACGCTAAAATCGGAAATGTCGTTAACGGTTATTCGCTTCCGTCAATCTTCAATTTACCCAATCCAATGCTCTTCCAACTTTGGTGTTAACAAGCACAGAGTCTCTTATGTAGAACTATACATGTAGACATTAGTTCGGCCTTCATGGCCGAACTATTTTCCACATGTGTAGAGATTACTTTGAAACGTGAACTGGGACGTTTCCTTCATGAGGCGATATCGAGAGGGCCGCCCAACGTCTACACACTATTGCAGGTAAAAGAGGAGTGGACAAGCTCCTCCCGCCAACTCCCACCACTCTTTCCACTTTTGCAGAGCGAACGCTGGAGAGGAGGCGGGTAAAGGAGGAGCGTCCACTCACCTCCTCTTCTTCGGGCGCTTACCAAAGTGAAATGGATGGACGGGTTCGCGAGAAGAGCTTGTGCTGCGTCTCTTAACCGGAAAAAGGATAGAGTATGCCCAGCGTTTCTGGGACTACTTTGAAGAAAATACACCAATAAGCAAAATATTTTGCTAAAACCAGCTATTTTGATTTTAAGTTGTGAGATAAGCATTTAGTTTCACTTGGAGACTTGCAGAGCGTCATCGAATACTCCCTAATTGAGTCAATTTTAGGACCCCATTAAGCGCGAGAGGCGCTAAAGCCTTCACTCGTGAAGCAGGTGGAAGGCTGGCGTTGCGAAAACATGGATGATTTTCTTACAATCCGCGGCCAGCCTGCCGCCTACCGCACGAGTGGGAACTTTTACGTACCCTCAAACTTGACACGTACTTTAAGTCATCATAATGTTGAGTGCTCTAGTGGTTTTGGATAAAGCTCAGCAACTTTTTAATTGACACCAGATGTTTATTTTCACTAATTAATAGTTCAAAAGTTAACTCCAAGTTATTGTTTTGTTATCTAGTGTTGTTTTTTTTTTTGGCAATCCCCGACGTCCGCTGTGACTGACAATTTAATCTTTTTAACCGCCCTAAATTTCAGGAATTTTGAAAATATTTACAAAAAGACTTGGTTTAAGGCGAGCTCATCGCTCATCCGCGAATAATTGTATTCTGCGCTAAGTTATGTGCGCCCCTACTTTTTCTTCCTGCGTTCTAAAAGTGCTCCGCAAACTGTTAGTAAGAGACACAGTATAAATCCAAAATTACAAGATTAATTGCCTACAGAGATGAAGAGGCTGTTTACACACTTTAGTAGGTACCTAGCGACAACTATAGACCTCGCGCTGTTAAGGACGCTAGCATATATGTGAAATGAAAGCTCTTACTTGACAAATTCCCGGATCTGCTGAATAGAGCAATTCGAGAAGTGGCCTCTGTTGTTTCCGATAGTAAAAGGCGCCATGAGGTACCCGTCATCCTTGCTGCAAGTGTTGAAAGATTTTCCGTCCGGCCCCCGCTTAGTGTAATCCCCGTCATGAGTAGCTCCAAGCCTGCAAATATTCGAAATGTCCATGAAATGTACGAGAGGGTAATTCGTTTTATTTGATGGCGCATCCAAGGCCTGCAACTCCCTATCCATTTAAATTCGACCACCACCAAAACTGTACAGTCCGATGTAGCCTAGAGTAGCCGCATATGTCTACTTGCTGAGAAGAGCATCGCGGTGGTCTCATATTTTGAACTCCGTGATCCACGGCTGATGCGCGAGCAGCGCCGCCAATTCGCCATCGTGTCACCAGGTCGTATGGCAGCGCGTATTTGCACTGTTCTTCGGTCGTGGTGTCGTCTGCTTGTACATGGCCACTTTTAAGCAGTGCTTCCGTTGGATTTAGAGCTCAACAGACATGTACACGTTACTGAAAAAAGTAACTAAATAAAAAAGTAGCTTACTCGCTCACAAAAATAGCTAGTTACTCGTTACTAAAAATTAAAACGAACGCGTTAGAATAGCTGAAAAAGGACTCGCTCCATTACTGCTATTCTGAACGTGTCATTTCTTGTAGCACTAGCCGACCAGTCTTTCATGCTTTAGGGCGACTGTCTCGATAGAGTTTCGTTTTTTAATCGCAGTTTTCGTTTTTGGTTGGTGAATGCCGAAACCCACAGGCCGCATAGACGTTTCCGAAAAATTTGATGAGACATCGCGGTTATTTCACAAAGCCTCGCGCGGTGTGGAGAATTGTGGGGCTGTTTTCATGCCAGCTCAGGCTAACTATAATCTTGATGCGGCACAAATCGATTCTTTGTTATTACTGGTAGTTCAGAACATAAAGGGAATTCAAATCAAAAAAGCAAACAAAGGCGACATATACATTGTTATATTATCACACGCCTTCCATACGTCCTGAAATCGCAAAAAAAAAGTGAAAGCCGTTTACAACTCCCTGTAACGCCGAATTAGAGCGCAGCTCTTGAGGAGGAGGAGGGGAGGGTACGGGGGGCCCAAGTGACCTCGGGGGAAGGGGGAAGGGGGTCACATGGCCTCAAGGGGGGTCACTTGACGTCACTGATGACGTCATCAATGATGATGACGATGACGATGCGGATGCCGATGACGTCATCAGTGACGTCAGATGATGATGACGATGATGATGCGGATGCCGATGACCTCATCAGTGACGTCACTGATGACGTCATCGGCATCCGCGTCGGCATCGTCATTATCATCACGTGACCTCGGGGGTCACGTGACCTGGGGGACCACGTGACCTGGAGGTCACGTGACCTCGAGGGGGCCCACGTGACCTGTGGGGCCACGTGACCTGGGGGCCACGTGACCTGGGGGTCACGTGACCTCGGGCGGTTACGCCGACGGCGACGGCGACGCCGACGCCGCTCAAGCCCGAAACGGGTGCCTAAGAGCTGCGCTCTAAAAATTAAAGCATCATTCACTCCTATTCATACCTACTCTTTCACGTGATGCTCATGGGATTGTCGCTATGCGTCGAGTAGACAATGGGGGCACCACATATATCCGGAGTCGTCTGATGTCTTAATTGAGGCTATTCTTGGGGACAACCTTAAGCGGCATTAGAGCCAATATGCAGAGGGGCTGTGCTTCCACGCTCGCGCTATTCTGGCCCTAGTTCCCCCAAAATTGTATCGATTTTTGTTTTGTTTTGCGAACGAATCCTTTGTCTACGCTCAGACAGTGAAGATACTTAGTGAAACAGAAAGGTCGTTATGAAGAATGTTGTCTTTTAATGGTTTAGTGAAAAACCTGAGACTGAGATACTGACAGGCGACGACAAGGAAGAGAAGGAGAACGTCTCAAAAACGTCTCATCTTGAGACGTTCTCCCTCTCCTCCTTGTCGTCGTCTGTCATTACCTCAGTCTTGGGTTTTTCATTAAAATGTTTGATATACACCAGCTCACTTGCGCCCTAACGTTCTGCTCTTTTAACGTCTTTACATTGCAAATCTAAGCAGGACAGCACCCTGGCAAGCATGCACAATATATAGGGTGTTTCACGAAAGGTGGACAAATTCGATATTGCGAAAACTACACGTCGCAACCAAAAAGGCTTGTGCCTTTTGGTCCTGCGCCAGGGCCCTATTTAGGAAAATTATTAAAGTCCGAGATAATTAGATCGTAAATTATTTTTTCTTAATTAACTTTTTAATATTGTGTTTAAAGGCATAGTTTCAATTAGAAAATTGCTCAGCGTCATCAAAAACCACTAAATCAACAAACTGCAGAACGATAGAACGCACGCGCAGCATTTTACGGCTTTCTGAAAAACCCTACAAATTCGACGGGTTTTTAACTTTCGGTTTGTTATCGGAGCGCATCTCGGCACCGGCAGCACCGAGCCCCGTGGAGAGATAGTGCGACCAACCTCTGCTGCGTCACTGCCGGGGCTGATATGCGCTCCGATCACAAACCGAAACTTAAAAACGCGTCGAATTAGTGCGGTTTTTCAGGAAGCCGTAAAATGCTTCACGTGCCTTCTCATCGTTCTGCAATTTGTTGATTTCGTGTTTCTTGATGGTGCTGAGCAATTATCTAATTGAAACCATGCCCTTAAACCCGATGTTAAAAAAGTTAATTACGCGAAAATAATTAACAACATGAGTATCTTTATCTTTTATAATTTTCCTAAAGTAGGCCTGACTCAAGACCAAAAAGCCACAAGTAATTTTTCGTGCGACGCGTAGTTTCGCAATATCGAATTTGTCCACCTTCGTGAAGCACCCTATATATATGCCTTAATGCAACGCATATAACGGTTTAAACAACCCCGACGCAATCCGGCTTCATTTTTGTTCTACCAGATTCAAATAATAATATGCTTCCACCCCAAAATATAAAGTTAAAGCAACAGCAATGAAATAAACAAGACAGAATTATCATATTTGTGTATTACGTCATTACAGCAATGCTGAAACTATGTCAGTCGTTCCGTTGACGCCCGCCACTTAAAGTTGTAGAGTTATAGCCGAACAGAACTTGAATTATATCATTTCAAAATAGCTCTGAGTTGCTAAATAAAAGCCAACGAAATATTTTCGTGAAGAACTTTGTCTCACGGTTTATGAAGCTTCTGCTCCGTAGCTTTAGGTACACTGCTGCGAAAAGGTTTGCCAGGTATAGTTTGCGCGATTCATTATATTAATGCGAATAGCATTCTTTGGATACTTCACGCACTTTTCGTCTATGTATCTATCTATCTGGCTATCTAACCTCTTACGCCGCGGGTCGATAAATAAATAAAAATCAGCAGAACCCATCCTTTGGGAATGATTATCTACGTTAATGCGAATAGCATCAAACGGTGCGGAGTTATGCGCGTTCGTCAGGTGGCCGGCACACTCTAGATACGCCAGCCCACTCTTGAGGCGATTCTAAATTTGTTGACACTTTCACAGCCCTGCGCACGATCTCCGCAGCCCAGCACGTGCGTTTGTGTCACTTAGGAAGGCGAGCAAAGCACGCGCCATACGCACAAACACTCAAAATGGTACCGACCAGACTTTCTGGCGTCTCAGCTAGTCTCAACCAACGGTACTCTAAACGGTTGTTTATATCTTTACCATAGGACGCGCTTTACAGCGCTGTCACAGCTACCGGTGCGCGCGCGTTCCATGCACGAGGGCTCATTCCGCTCTCGTGCTAAGCCTCACGAGAGCGGAATGAGCCCTCGTGCATGGAACGCGCGCGATGGTAAAGATATAAACAAGTTTTTAGAGTGCTTTGAATGACTGCCTTCATAGCTCTGTGGTTAGCGCGTCTGCCTGCTGATCAAAGGGTCAACGGTTCGAATCCCGCCGGCGCCGGTCTTTTTTATTTATTTATCGACCCGCGGCGTAAGAGGTTAGATAGCCAGATAGATAGATACATAGATAGATAGATAGATAGATACATAGACGAAAAGTGCGTGAAGTATCCAAAGAATGCTATTCGCATTAAAAAGACCGGCGCCGGCTGGGATTCGAACCGTTGACCCTTTGATCAGCAGGCAGACGCGCTAACCACAGAGCTATGAAGGCAGTCATTCAGCGCACTCTAAACGGTTGTTTATATCTTTACCATAGACGCGCTACAGCGCTGTCACAGCTACCGGTGCGTGCGCGTCATGCACGAGGGCTCATTCCGCTCGGGAGGCTGAGCACGGCCCTAGCTCACCCTCTCCCGCGCTCGGGAGAGGGTGATGTAGCGGCCGTGCTCAGCCTCACGAGAGCGGAATGAGCCCTCGTGCATGGAACGCGCGCGCACCGGTAGCTGTGACAGCGCTGTAAAGCGCGTCCTATGGTAAAGATATAAACAACCGTTTAGAGTACCGTTGGTTGAGACTAGCTGAGACGCCAGAAAGTCTGGTCGGTACCATTTTTGAGTGTTTGTGCGTATGGCGCGTGCTTTGCTCGCCTTCCTAAGTGACACAAACGCACGTGCTGGGCTGCGGAGATCGTGCGCAGGGCTGTGAAAGTGTCAACAAATTTAGAATCGCCTCAAGAGTGGGCTGGCGTATCTAGAGTGTGCCGGCCACCTGACGAACGCGCATAACTCCGCACCGTTTGATGCTATTCGCATTAACGTAGATAATCATTCCCAAAGGATGGGTTCTGCTGATTTTTTAATTTATGTTGAATGGTAAACGCTACTTTAAATCCTACGTTCTGATATTATTAGTCAGTAGATTATTTTATACTTACGTATGCGCCAGTTCATGCGCAATAAGTCGAGGGAAAGAGTATGTGTATGGTTGATCTTCCACAATTGCAACGCGTTCTCTCTCGCTGCAGAGACCACTTTGTTTCGCCACTCCTAAAAAAATAAAATTGGGCAACCTTTTTTTTCACAATATTTTAGTTGTCCAGGTAAGCTATTTGTCATTTTCTTCACTTAAAAAATTATGGCCAACGCAAAGTATAAGAAATGGTGATCGGGTAGGCGCAGGTCAATCTACTGTCCACGACACAAGTTGAACAAAAAAGTTAAAATACGCTTTATGGGCTACAGTAATGCATATATACTTTATGTTCAGCATGAAGCTTGACTGTGTACTCGTGGCGGTCAATGGTTCAGACGTATGCTTGAACACCTTGCACCTATGTTTTGTACGGTCAGGAATGCATCAAATAATATTTTTTACGACGCACCTCGAATGATTTAGTACAAAAAAATGACATCAAAGACGTCCTAGTTAAACAAAAAAAAAAATAAATATGCTAGTATTGACAGCTTATGCTCTTGTCTGCGCGGAAAGTCGGTTCTAGCAATACCTATTGTAAAAGAAAAGCGCGTGTATTTTTTAAAGCGCAGCTCTTAGGCGCCCGTTTCCGGCTTGAGCGGCGTCGGCGTCGCCGTCGGCGAAGCCATCGCCGGTGGCGTAACCGTACGGGGCATTATGGGAAACGTCCCATAATGCACCGTGGTGTACGCGCGCGCTGCATTATGGGACGTTTTTCATAATGCACTGCGCGGGAGGGAGGTGGAGGAGGGGAGGAGGGGGTGAGGAGCAAGGAGAAGGAAGGAGGAGGGGAGGAGGAGGATAAAGAGGGAGATGGAGGGAGGACGAGGGAGAGGGGAGGAGGCGAGGAGCACGGGAAAAGTAGACGAGGAGGGAGGAGGAGAGGGTACGGATGAAGAGGAGGGGCATGCCGTCTCCTCCATACCCTCCCCTCCTCCTCCTCAAGAGCTGCGCTCTAATTCGGCATTAACGGGAGTTGTAAGCGTCCTTCATTTTTTATTAGCTTCTCCTTAAAAGCGGAGGCTTGTTTTATTGAGGGTTAATCGGCTGATCTATTTTCTAGCGAGGGCTGCTAATCACAAGCACTGGGAGGCTGCCAGTGACACGAGGTATTTTACCCTCTGATAACAATGCCATTTTCGGTTGAATCGCGTCAGTGTTTCGTCTGAAGATCGATACGCGTAGCGTTATTGTTAAGCCTTATTCAGCTAGATTCACTCCATTTGGAGTCGCAACAATAAGGTGCAAGCAAGGGAGAAACTTTTCCTTCATGTCAGTGAAGAGCTTTGTTTCCTTCCTAAAGGAAGATAGGAAACAGGAGCGGTTCTTACTTTGTAAAGAAAAATACTTTTGTGTAAAATTGCCTTATTTCAGTGATAAACTGGGAGATCAGCTCGATGTTCACAAAGTTGAAATAGGGCCTCTCAGCCCCTTGGACTTACGCAGAAGGAAGAGAGGGAACCCGGCGTTCAGGTATACGTCCTTTCACCTTAAGTCCGGACACAACTGACTCTATGAGATGACGCGACAAATCGAACATCGTGAAAAACATTCGTTTTAGACTGTTTGATTGATCAATGATGAAGTTTGGTTCAACCATAATATAACACGTTGATAAACATCACGAGCACAATGCTGGTGCGCTTTTGATACTGTTTGATTGGTCCCACCAGCTCGTAGCGTCGGGCGCGCTGGACTTGGGATGAAACGAAGGATAAACCGGGCACCAAAAGAGGCGGGATCGAATGGTTACGCCGTAAAGGAAAGAATATAAGCCTTGAAAATATATCGTATTCTGTCGGGAACGTTAACAATGTTTTTTTTTTTAATAGACGTCCGGTTAATAATAAAGGCATATATGAGGCAGTGATGTACACGTTCTTAAAAAAAAGGAACGAAAGCTTGTTCCTCGTTCCTTCTGATTTTCGGAACGCGTTCCCGTTACAAGTGCCGTCTGCGAGGAAGAAACTCGTTCCCTCTACAGTTTAAAAAAAAATGGAATGTATCGTTACATATACGTTACTTTTGTATTTTGGTGATTACCATATTTAGTTATATCGTGGAAAGTGTTTTTTTAATTTTTATCTATCCCATCAAATGGGATCATACGAATTTGAATGCCGTAATGGAAGGGCACCAGGAGAAGAAAACATGAAGAAGCAGCGTTTCATTTGTCGGTATATTCACCTTCAAAAATCTCAGCATTTACCATATTCACGTTCCTGTGAGCGATTCAGACGAGCCAAATGTACGGTTGCCCCACATTGCACGAGCGTTTTACAACAACCTCACACGTTTGAATTAACAAAGTCCCTTGTTCGAACCTAACAACAGTTTATCTCGTAGTTGCTGTCCGCAAGACGAGCAAGTGAAGGAGAGGGTAGGGCTTTTCGAAGGTCAGTCTTGAAAACTACAAGTCCTTCTTCGTGAAGGTTGGATTCCTTGTTCAGTTTGAAGGTGTAGGACAAGGGGGAAAAGACTAAAGGTTAAATTTTGTGCACCTTTTAAGTTACCAATTTTCGGGATACAAGGGTATGTTCGATGTCTGGTAACCTGTTCTCTTGTTGTATCTCTAGGTCTCTTTGTGGAAGTTCTGTGATAGCTTTAGTCGGCCTTAAATTTCTGGGTGTATCGGGATTCGTGGAAGCAAAGAAAGTAGCTGAGTTTGAAACTTCCTTCTTTCTGTGTCTTTTCCTTCGACTAAAAGTTTTGCTTTTTGTACCGCAGTCTCGGGAACTGAAAAAAGAATCGATGTCCACTAGCTCGCCTGCACCGGACAGTTACCCCGTGAGGACCGCACAAAATAAACCCTAAGATAAGTAACCTAAAAGTTGACAAATTCCTGCTCTTTGTAAAGAAATTGTTTTTATACTGTTTTGGGAGTTTCACCCTTTAAAAAACCAAAAGAAACATTACCCCACTGGACAACAACAACAACAAAAAAATAACGCCGTTCCATTTTTTTAGTAAAAATGCAACGCGCTCCCGTTTCTAGTTCCAGAGATGCAAAATGGAACGGCGGCGTTCCTTCGTTCCTCCTAAAAGGAACGCGTTCGAGGAACGCCGTTCCTTCGAACGCTGTTTCGTACAAGACTGATATGAGGCTAGTTTTCTTCATCTTCTCATAAACAGCAACAATACGTTAAACTCAGACCGTATAAAAGTTGCCCATAAATAAAGTTTCTGATGATTGGAGGCTTGAGGCGAATCAGGAACATGCGCTGGTTAACTTCTTGATGAGACAATTGTTAGAAACTGAATGAGTCATGTCAAATTATAAAAAAACGGCGCTGAGTCATGTCAAACAATAAACAACTGTGCTCACCCATTACAATATTAGAAATGCTTCCATATTCTTTGTCCGCCATGTCCATCCTGAATGCAAGAGCAGATGTTAAACTTGCATCTTGACCACGGCGTGAGACTGTTAGCTACTACAAACACAACATTGGAAATTTTTCGCGGTCTAATTTTGAAGGGTATTGACAGGCCGTACATTTAATCACTTATACTAGTTCGACAAATTAGCACTTTGCTCTACAGTATTTGTTCTGATGACAGCATGTTTGTGTTAGAAGAAAAGCAGAGCAAACCGACGTCGCTTGTTCGCGCTAACAGTGTCCCACAGTGTAGAGTAGACGTACGCTTATATTGACAAGAAGCTTATTTTGTGATGAAGTCATAAAAACGAATAAACTAAATATTAAATTAAAATACTATTCTATATTTTTGGGCTTTTCCTCTTCAATTATATTTTATTAGAGCAACTGAGTAGATAATGTCATTTATCTTCGAATGCTGGACGCTCGGCACGATTTAAGCTTCTGAATTGAAAAGTAACCAACGTGGCTTAAATACACTTTTTTTAATAGATGGTTTATCTTAGACTAGTTCCGTGACTGAAAAAAAAATACTAGCAGCATGGCAGAAACTATTCACGCTTGGTGAACCTTAAAACACCTCAAGTTTAAGACACATCTATATCAAAGATCCTCGAAGTGTACGTGCAATATTAATTGTAACTTCTTCAGTGAAGATCTCAGAAGAGTCAGCACGAGTGGCCGTACGAGTATATATAAATTTGATGTCGTTTCTACAACGATACATACTTTAGCAAACTGAGGGGTCTATCGTGAATTTAGCTGCGGATAAAGTTTGCGTGCGCTCAGGCCGCTGCTACAAGGTCGTCTCTTTCGCTCTTCGGCGGGGTCCCTTGGTGTAGGGTCCCGCTATTACCCCCTGTGGGGAACTGCGATGTTTATTCTGACGCGCAGCTGGAGCTCTTGTACGATGATGGGTATCCCCAGTGCGGGGCAGAGACTCCTCGAGTGGGGAGACCGACGTACGTGTCGCGTCGTCGAAATTAGCGGGCCACCGCAAGCACATAGTAATAGCTGCGGTGTGGCACGCGTGTGTATTTTGGTGATGTGGTAACACTAGATCAGTTGTAGCGAATATCAGACTTTTAATCAGATTCTGAAGCACATTAGGTTTGGGCAGTCGTTATTTTATGCATTACTTATAAGTTATGCACTTTGCTTGGCAGGAGACATATAGTGTTGCTGTGCTTTTTCTCATTATATTGACGTACGCGCGCTGCTACATCCCCTACCTTGACCCGGATGCTTCATGTCGTCTGAATTCCTGGCTCTCACTTTGTCCATGATAGCGCCAGCGTCAACAAACAATAACAGTAAAGGCTCCCGGTGGCTCAAGCAATGTTACAAAAATGACGAAAAAAACCTCTATGAGGAAAATAAATACAGGAGTTACTTGCCATTTACTATCACATCTCTCATGCACCATCAAACTTATTTTCCTATCATGTTGGCAGCAGGTGTATTTCTTAAGACCGGAACAACGGATGTGAAGCACTGTAGCGGCACGGCCATACCAGAGATGAACGTGGCATTAACAATTAGTAAGGTAGAGTAAATTTAATGAACAATTCCATAATTGTATGTTAAATTCAAATCATTGATTCGAAAAATATTTTTGTTGACCTTTTCAAGTACAGCTTGATAGAGGACAGGACATTGCGTAATATTTAGCTTGTGCTTACGATGTTACAAGGACTACAACATCCTCTTCACTTCTTCCATATAAGAATGTCATCAATTCAAGTGTTTTTTCAGGGTGTAGGTAAAATTTGCCAGGACACGAAGTGCAGTCAACATCAGCTCCATAGAACGTATAAAGAATGTCGTCCGGCTGGAAACAAAAAGCAAATAAAAACTTTGAAGCCATTGTCTATATTAAGGAAGTATTCATTAAGTGGGCACGCACCGCTTCTTCAACAGTTGTGAGGAGAAACTGGACGGTTGGTTCTGACGTGTCTTCATATCGAAAGTTAACCTGCGATTTATATGAAAATCAGAAAGAAAATATTAAGCTTCTCCCGAAATGAAACTTTACCGTGTGTAGTTTGAGAAAACTAACCAATATGAAATTGTAAAATGAATTCGTGATATATGCCTGTATCGCTTAATGCTAAAGTACGAAAGCTGCTATAATTATTTTACAATAAATTTGAACATTACAAGAGAGGATGCATATAGAAAATATTTAATTAAAACTCTCAAAGTAAAAAAAATATATATACTGTATATACAAATGTAAAAAAAAAGAAACACTGCGAGCGAACATTTTCACTATTCCTTGCACGTGGAGCGAAAGCACTGGTGCTGCAGAACCCAGTGATCCTGGGTTCAATCCCCACCCTGCCCGTTTCGATCTTGATGAGCATCGTACCGGCGTGGAGTCGTGTATTACTACTTCATGGTGCACGTTAAAGAACTTAGTCTAGCGGTTGTACTGCAGTGGCCAAATTACTCATCAACAGCTGGGAGAAACGTCACCAGAGGCAGACTAAGTTCTAGGCTGTATAAGCCTGCACAAAACACATTTAATATTTGTTTAATAATAAAAATAAATATTGACGATGGCAAGCGATATCTATGATTTATTTTTCTGCCTGCATTAATTAAATAGGTACCCTTAGGTTAAAATATTCGGGGCGTTTCACCGAAAGATCTGGAAGAGAAAACCTAAAAATAGGGTGGGTGAATACAGAAGTAATTCGGGAACAAACTGTCAGCCGCGGAGGACGCCAAAGATTGCGAACAAAAAATACTATTACGCTAAATAATGATTGAGCATATACTAATTAACTTTTACTGGTAAAAACGGACAGGTGATAAAAACGAGCAACTTGCTAAAGCACCTTCGAAAACCACTAAATTACCTCATTTTATTAAAAAAAAAACTTCGTTTCACAGCGTTACGAAAAAAATAAAACGCTCAATTTGGACGTATTTTGGGGTTTTAATCTCTCATTGGAGCGCATCTTTTCGCCAGCGATCCTCCTCTCGGGTGGCCGAGGCGTGAACCCACGTAGGGTGCACGTGATCCTGTCATGTGCGAGTTTGGTGCGCTGTAAAACAATGTTTGTAATATAAGTGGGCAGTGCAGAGCAGCAACGATAAGGACCTCTTTGACCCCACTCCCATTCTTAATACAGGTGCTTGCCTGGTATGGCGACCCGGTGTCGCAGCGCTGCTCTTGGCCTGAACCAGCGCCTGGCAGCAGCGTCTACTCAGCGTGTACTACATCTCTGGACTCGACATCTGCTTTCAACCAGTCCGAACCCGTCATCCATTTCTGGTGTTCATCGGCGGCAGACTTTGTTTTTCGAGCGGAATGGGAATCCCTATACCATCATCGACGTCAGCTATCTCTTGGATCCGCCAAACGTTACTTTAACCCCTCAGTTGTGAAACTGCCATAGAGCCTGCTTAAAAAAGAGTGGCTCCGATCCGTACTCGAGAACCGAGCTTATGGCGATCGCAACGCTGCCATTTCTCCCGCAGCGTCCACTCCCGGAACTGCACGGCTGCACGTCGAGTCGGGCAAGGGCTGGTGGCGCCATCTCACAGGGCCATCTCGCAGTAGCTATGTAAAGCAGCTTTCATGTTTCAACTCGTCGCTAAAGGGTGGCGCTGTTATCGTATTTAGCTCGGTCTCGGTGGACGCCACTGGCCCAGGTTTCAAGGGTGAGTATCCCAGCTGAGGGTTCTGGTAACGTTGGATCCGCTCCCACGGCGTTTATCGTCAGTCGGCAGTGCAGCGCTGCAACGATGAGGGCGTCTTTGAACCCGCTTCTTTTTTAAATACAGGTTGTTGCCTCTTATGCCGACTTGGTGTTGCAGCGCTGCTCTTTGCTTGAACCAGCGCCTGGCTGAAGCGTCTACTCAGCGTGTACTACATGTCTCGACTCGAGATCTGATTTCAACCAGTCGGAACCAATCACCGATTTCTGGTCTTCATTGGAGGCAGACTTTGTTTCTCGAGCGGATTGGGAATCCTACCATCATTGACATCAACTATCTCTAGGATCCGCCCTCCACGGCCTGTTATCGTCAGTGGGCAGTGCAGCGTAGCAACGATGGGGACGTCTTTGAACCCACTCCTATTCCTAATACAGGTTGGCAAATTAACACATGTACCTAGGCTCAAGAGCAATTACCTGTGTCTTGCTGTGCCGCCCAGCCAAAAAAGTTATGTGCGAGAGCCTTACCGGCTGCTTTGATTCTCTATGCATGTTGATATTGATCTTAAGTGGTGATATGGAACTTAACCCTGGGCCTACTGTTGAGGAACAACTTTCTACGATATTAGCAAACCACCAAAGTTTTCGATTCACATAAAGTCAATGCGAACAAAACTCGACCTATTCACGTCTGCCACTAACGAACGCCTTGCGGCAATAGAGTCGACATTCAAAAATTTATCAGCGGCTCCCCCTAAGATAGAGCGGTGTGAGGGAACCTTAAAGTGGTTGACTGACCGACCAAATAACATTTTTAACGGAGAAGTTAGACGACCTAGAAAACCGAGGAAGGTGTAATAACTTGATTGTTCACGGAATAAACGAGACAAAAGATGAAAGCTTATTAAAGTTAGAAGAAATGGTGCTTCAACATATCTTAGAAGAAGAGCTAGGTATTACCGTTGCGAGTCTTGAGCAAATGCATAGATTGGGGCGAATATTGGAAGGTAAAACGAGGCCCCTTATTCTGCGTCTGTACGATTTCTACGGAAAGCTAGATGTACTCCATAACGCTAGTAAACTAAAGGGGCCGCAACTGTATATAACCGAAGACCTCTTAGGTAGCGTCCAGCTCGTACGAAGAGAACTTTGGAATAGCGTAAAATATTTTTGAAATCCAGAAGACAAGGCATCTTTACGTTATGATAAATTAATATTCAACAGCGAGGTTCATAGCTGGGACGAGTCAACGCACCAGCGAATAAAAATATGAAGCCAAGTTTCCACCTATCAAAGTCATTCATAGCAATTCAAACGGAAGCAATCGGCGTTAATGGCATCTGTGTCGAAACTTAATATTCTGCTCATTAACTGTCGCAGCATTAAAAACAAAATTGATGATTTCGCTGAACTTGCTGCTACGACGCAACCTAGCATTGTAATAGGCACGAAATCATGGTTAACTGAAGCAGTAGTTGACGCAGAAATGTTTCCTTCTAACTTGTGCGCCTGTCGAAATGATAGACCTACCCACGGTGGAGGCGTTTTCCAACTGGTCGCCAACGATCTTCATAGGTCGGAAAAAAAGGTTCCTTATTCATCGTGTGAATCAGTTTGGAGTAAAATTTATGTAGATTCGGGGGAAACCCTAACCGTCGGATCATACTATCGAACCCCCAGTGCAACAGATGAGTCATTGTTATCCCTGTCTGACGAGCTTTCTTCCATTACAAGCGACTCTCTTGTACTCAGGGGTGACTTCAACCTGCCTGATATAGCATGGCATCATGGGCAAATATTAACTACCAGCTTTTCGGTACTATACACTACATTCTCTCACTTTGTCTCAAGCTTTTGGTTGTCCGAATACGTCACTGAACCAACCAGAGTACACTCCAGCAGAGCGAGTACGCTAGAACTCCTTCTCTGCAATTCCAGAGGGACTATTTCGACAGTTACACACCTCCCGGTGATTGGTGACCTCGATGTAGTTACTGCAAGTATACAGTGTAAACGTGCACTATCAGGTCGACGACCCCCGCGCAAGGTCAATTTTTAAGATCAGTGCAATTATGCTAGCCTTGCTGATGAGCTTGTAACTTTTTTCCGATTTTCGAGTTGCACAGCTATAAGATGGATGTTGAAAACCCGTGGAACATTTTTAGAAGTAAGCTTACTGCCTTAATCGACATCTACATACCACACGAGGTAATTTCTCCATAAAGGACAAAAAGACAAACTTTGGATTACTAAAGAGTTGCGACAAATTTTGATAAAAAGAAGCGCACATACTTAACTTTCCGTAGGACATCTACTGCCGCGTCCCTTAGCCGGTTACGCTAGGTTTCCCGTCCTCAATAAACCCTATAACAGTAAACTAAAAGAAGCAAAAAACATTTATCATGGTACCTTAAGCGATCGTCTCAAAAGAAGCACTAATGATTTCGGAAACTAATAAAAAGCAACAAGAAGGACACGTTTGGCATACCATTCATTTAGGAACTTGATTAGATCATACACGACGACCAGATAAAAGCAGCGTGCTTTGGTAGATATTTTTAATCTGCTTTTTCTCCCCAACTAACCGCGGTGGACTTGGTTTTCCCTAATGCAGTAAATGAGTTGCGAGACATGCCTGAAATATATTTCCACACTAACGGCCTCGTTAAACTCTTGGGGTCACTTAATTCTGACAAGTCTCCCGGTTCAGATGGCATTGCCAACAAGGTTTTCAAGGAATGTGCTGGTATACTGGCTATATTTTTGTACGTCGTCTTTACCAGATCTCTATCCGACAGTTGTTTGCCTGTAGACTGAAAGATAGCTCATGTCGTGCTTGTGCATAAAGCGGCCCCAAAAACAAAGTTGAAAATTACAGGCCCATTTCGTTGCTAAACGCGTCTTCTAAACTGATGGAACACGTGACCTACACCAGTATTGCTCAGCATTTGCAGACAAGCAATTTTTTCACTTCATGCCAACACGGGTTCCCCCCAGACTTGTCATGCACAACTAAACTGGTCGAATTTCACAATGACCTAGCATACGCGTACGATAAAGGTCTTCAAACAGATTGTATCTTTCTTGATTTCCGAAAAAGCATTCGATCTTGTACCGCACGAATTTATCCTTCATAAAAGAAAGTTCCTAAATATAGAAGATAAGGCTTTGGATGGTTAGGAGATTACCTAAATGGCAGGACTCAAGCAGTCTTAATTAATGGCAAATCATCTAATTATATATCTGTCACTTCTGAAGTGCCGCAGGGCTCTGTGTTGGGGCCGCCTTTATTTTTAATATTTAATAATCGTAACGTTGCAAACATTTTTTCCAGTATACGCCTGCATGCTGACGATTGCGCAACCTATCGATGAGTCAGTAGTTTCAGTGACTGTATCACTCTGCAGGCCGACCTCGACCGCATAGCTGACTGGTATAGCACTTGGGCAATGAGTTTGAATGTCAGCAAATGTCACTTTGTACGTGTAACCAAAAGGCGAAATATTGTCACCAAAACGTACCAGATTAACGATATTCTCATAAACTTGTTACTTCAGGGAAATTATTTGGGTATTTACGTTTCCCATGATTTGTCATGGCGCTTCCATATTGAGTATATGACTGCTAAGGCTAATCGGATGTTAGGCTTCATCAGACGTAATTTCAAAAATTATCCCCAGGAAGTCAAATATACCCTATATCTAACCAATATTTGGCCCATTCTAGAGTATGCTATAGAAACTTGGCATCCACATCACCATTACTTGATTAAAAATATAGAGCTACAAAACGGAGCCGCGAGATTGGTCCCCAATGCCTACTCGCGTGGTGAAAGCGCAACTGCCATGAAACACGAGCTCAATTGGCAGCCTCTGCAGAATCGACATCAATGCTCCCACCTAAAACTCCTCCACAGCATAATCAGTGTGAAATCGACAAAACAAAATATATATATTTATTTACACCTCACTTCTTTTCTCAGCTACTGGATCATAGCGAAAAATTAGGTCTCTTTCATGCAAAACAGACATTTACAAATCTTTTTTCCCTCGCACTATATTCAACTAGAATCAACTACCTGAAAAGATAGTCTCAATAAATTTAAACTCTCAATTTTATCACGCATTGTCGAATACCTAATACTTGTTTTTTCTACGAGCTTACACATTGCATATATCTACGAGTCCAGTATCTTTACGCTAATCCGGGTTTCTCCTTTTTGTTGTTGCTGTTGTTCTTTGTGATAATTGCAGTCTGATTACCTGTGAGTACTACACCTCTTTTGATTGTATAGAAAATTTAGAGTACTTGGCGTCAAGGTAATATTTTTATTTTCCCCTCCCTACTATATTGCCCCCACGGGCGCTGTGGGGTTATCTGAATAAAAAAAATATTCGGGAGATACTGGTAAAAATAAGGAAACGGTTCTGCTGGATTAAAATAAGGACAAGTTTATTGGTTAAAAAACCTATAAGCTTACAATACGAATAACATAAACAGGGTTTATTTTCTTCGTCAAAAACACAAGTTTTTGACAAATTAACAGTCTAAAGATACTTGTTATATCGGGAAAAAAAACACAAAGTTTTGTACCACTAAAAACGTTGTTTTTCTTAAATGAACACTATTAAACGGATCGCTATATGTAAAAAAATCTGAGCTTCCGTTATTCCCACATCCCAAACATTTGTGGTGAATAAACAGGGTAAAGAAGTCAAATTACTGTAAAAATAGAGAACTTTCCTCAGTCCTGCAAAACTGATGATCTTTAAATCGGTAAAAGAAGTCATAGTTAAAAGAAATTATTTTATGAAGGAATGTTACTTCGCAGATATGGTATAGTGCTATCGACTTCGAATGAAATGCGAACAGCGGAGCACGTGGCCGTCCACACATGCTGTGCAACATGAAAGCCTCTGGAAACTGATAAAACTGCGGGGTGAAGAGTAGGTCACTGCTAGGATGCGTCTTACTCCGATATGTTTCACCCTCGAACACCACAACACAAGCTTCGACGCTGCGCCATTTGGTACCGGTGGTGCGCTGCAAGTTCCATCAGAGCCACTTTCGTTGGCTCGGCACGAGCCACGCGAAGAAGGTCGCTGCTGGCAGCAGGAGTTGATCAGGAGCAGGCCAGAGCCGTGTATAGAGAGAGATTGGTCAACGGGAGGCGCGGGCATGAGCCAGGGCGTGCACCAGACTCAGAAAGAGGGCTTGACATGACCGCTTGACCAACCAGAGGCCGAAAAGAATCCCCTAGCCCTGGTAGCGAGAAACAGTTTTAATCATAGGTACATGGTTTTAATAAGCGCGTAAGGGTTAAATGTAGTAACCCTTCATGGTTGAAAATATGGCGCACGTGATGTTTCAATTATGGTCTTGTAAAACAATGTAAAAAACGAATGTGCCGCTCGAACTCTGTTTAGCTCGGACAGAGCGCGACCGGTAGGACGGCAGATTCCCGGCCCTCGGCGCCTGGTGTACGGATTATGTCAATCGTTCCGCTAATCGCGCTCTCCACCATAGTTTTGGATGACCGTGATTCAAACATCACGCGCATCATATTTTCAGTCCCCGAGAGTTACTCCGACGCGCTTATTACTTTCGTTTCTTGTGACCACCGCCAGACGTATTATTTCTGGCTTCTGCTTGGCCACATTCGAATTTGTGAAGACGCCCTGGAACACGCCCAGCACTCTTTCGGCCAATGGCGCTTCCTCGTTTGTCTCCTATACGTCCCAATGAACGGCCAAACTTTCTACATATACGGCTCTGGAGCCGGCTATTTACACGCGCGCCTTGCGCGCGCGTCAGCAGATTTTGATTGAAGAGTCACGCTCCACCCGAACTGGCAAAGTCTTTTTATGAACGTTTTTAAACGCATTATTTTGCAGGAGCCATGCGCTCTCGGTCCTTCACAAGGAAATATGCGTGGTTCTGATATCTAACGTCGGTTACGCTCCACAGGTCTTCCGTAAAGGAACAAAGTGCTTTAACTTCCATTTTACGTTTCTGATCCATGCAGTGATCATTTAATGGGCGTGCTGAGCGAGATACTGGTTGCCTGCAAAATGTGGCTTGTCAATAGAGACCTTAAGTGAACCTTTAAGCAAGCTTTTAAGCGCGCGTCCGTGTGATAGCGTGACATGGGCGTGCGCCTAAAAGCATGCATCAAAAGCTACCGATGCATGCGTATGTAACGGTTTCCTAAAGGTCCCCAATGAAAAGTTTGTGGGGTCCCGTCAGCCCCTATCTGTTCCACAACCGGACGCCGGGGCATTGGGACTCGTTGTCAGTTGCCTCCGTGTCGAAGACGGCGCCTATTCGCAGCTCCAACGCCCTAGAGGTAGCGAGGCGGTCGTTCCGAGATGGCGGAAGAGACGGGGATAGATTCTCCAGAATTTCCCGTGCGCTTGCTCGCTGACGCTGGTCAGCGCGCTAAAAATGATTTATTTGTCTACAAATGCGAAGCGGTCAGAAAGGGATCATATTACAGGTGACGAAGATGTTGGTGTACGTTAGGAAAACAAGCATGCTAATATTTAAAAGTTGCAAACACCTCAACTTGCGAAGCTTTGCGGTGGGCGAGAGCGTTTTAGGCCCCGGCCATGTCACTGTTTGTGGCAGAATGTTTTTGAGGGTGATGAAGATATCGTATTTCAGCTTTGCCTGGCCATTACTGCTCTAAAAAGTGAGCCGCGAACGGTAACCGTCAAGCTTCGAAAGGGCAGCGTTCACAGTATCGGTGTTTTGGGGGAATCGGTGGCCGAGTGGGCTAAAGCGCACACCCAGCTCGACGCGCGTGGAGCGAAAGCTCGCGGTGCAGAACTCAGGGATCCTGGGTTCGAGCCTTACCCTGCCCGTTTCGATCTGGATGAGCATCGTACCGGCGTGCGGTCGTGTATCACTACCGCGTGGTGCACGTTAAAGATCCCAGGCTAGCGGTTGTACCGCACTGGCTAAATTGCTCATCTACAGCGAGTGACTCGTCGCAACTTTAAATGGCTGACTAACTAAACGCTGTATAAATACCCCCACAACCCAATTTTTTTTTATCAGTGTTTTAGTGTCACAGGCTCAGAACTCGCTGCTCACGGTCTCGGTTTTAGTATATTGCAAGCGGTGATCAAACTGCTCTATGGTTAATGATGGAAAGTTTGTTACCGCAGGTCATGGTGCGGTTTAGCATTACAATCAGAAGCTCACGCTGTTCCCTTGAAGCACAATTTTCAGCGTGAGCCAGGAACGTTGCCGTGCTCTTCACTTTAAAAAGAAAAAAAAAAAAGGTCGTGGTCCTTACACTCTTTGTTACATATATGACACCCCAAAACTTCAGTTCGCCGTGCAGCGCACTGACGTCAAACGGACGGCCAAAATTTTGGCAAGATGGCTTGATGACCGTACGATATAAGATATTAAACAGTTAAAATACGCAGCAAAGAGTACAGAAAAAAAAACTGAAATTCTACAGTAGGGCCAAAAACAAAAAAAAAAATATTGCTTTTCTTTTTACTTTTTTACAGTTATTTACACTTACTTAAGCTATTTCAATAAGTTTTAAAAATCGGCTATCAATCGCTCGTGAAAGTTGGTAGCGTCGGTTGAACGTCAGTGCGCTGTACGTCCAACTGAAGTTTAGGGGTGTTGTATGCTATGCTAAAACTGCGTACTAACATAATCGGCGTGTTTAGGGGTTATTTATTGCTATATTAAAAATAAATATTTCAATATGCCGTACATTTTCTTTACCGTGTTACTTGCAACGTTGCGGCGCCTCCCGCCACGACTGCCCGTTCTAAGCTCTCGTCACGAACGGTTGGCTAACACAGACGCGCTTAAAATGCTTCGAGCATTTCTTTATTTTCTTTGTAATTACCAGAAAGCAAGTACGGGTATTATGTTTTTTTAAAGGGCTTGGAATTAATGGTCATGTGCCTTGTAACGGCCTGAAAACGCGAACCCATTTCCGCTGTGTATTGCTCAACATACCGTTGCGCGACGAGTTTTTTCCTACTATATGGCAAAGAATGCACTCTTCGTATACCGTACTATAGAGCTCTACATTCTTAGCAGGAGCATTTGCCGCCGTCACGTTGAGCACAGATTGAGCTGGCGGCAATGCACACGACCAGAAATTCGCAGCGTATGCAATATACGAGAAGTCCCGAATGAAATTAGACATCCCGGTCCTTCTTGCAACACTAATTCAAGGTGGGGCACAAGAATTCCTATTTTAACGCGCTCACTATTTTCATTAAAACGACTTCACGCATCACGACCGAGAGTCCCTGTCACCGTTTCCACCACCGCCGCCGCTGCCGTCTCTGTTCCTGTGGGTCTCCGTTCGTGCGCGAGAGGGCGAGCGGCGGGCTGGAGTTGCGAATAGTGCCCGAGTGCCTCCTCCTCGGGACCCATCTGGAAGACATTGGCGGCGGGGCCGGTGGACATACTCGGACAGCGTCCGCGCCCGAGGACTTGCACGTGCGGCGGGAGAGACGGACATGGTGCTCCAGCGGGAGACCGCCCACGGTAGGAGGGAAGAGGATCCCGCCTGTCTGGTGCGCGGCGACCGTGGGAACAACGAGGGAAGCTAGGACGCCAGACGACGGGAGGGGGTCCGAGTCAAGGCCCGGTTTCCGGCGCAGGAACCGGGCCTCGACGGACGTTCGCGGTGGTGGCGACTGCGACGTTGACTCGGACGACGGTCCGGTGACATGGTCCGGACTTAAACCTCGGACCAAACACTAGCCGGTGACGGCCCCAGGATGTGGTGTGGAGTAGCACCGTCGGGACGATCGTCATGCAGTATCGCGGTGGCGCAACCGTCCCAAGCTTCCTCGATGACCTTTCCCGATCCCGAAACCCCCAGCAGAATGTGAGTGAAATAAACCCTTTCTGTCCAGAGCTATGCCTTGCTGTGTCGCGTTCATCCGGAGATCAGAAGACAGGGACTGGGGAATAAGAGCCTACATAAATGGCAGCCCAACGTGGGGCCTCATTTACGTTCAGGCTAGATTTCTGATTCCTGACCTGTTTCCGAGTAGAATGAGGCATTGCTTCCGCACTCCTTCAGGGGCGATCCTCCTAGTAGCAACGCCGAACGAGATCCGACATGATTGTTTCCTTGACCAGGAAGGGCGAACCTAGACGTTGTCTTTGCTCACAATACTTTGGCTCAGTCAGTCAGTATCTATCACCTGTGGCAAGGAGTGCCTTGATTATCCACTGTTAAGCTGCGCCGTCAGATGCTGGCAGGTTTATCCTTCCCACTCTTGATGCCGCGCAAATGTTCAGCGTGCGAGGACATTCCCGCCCTCTTTGAAGCCTGCAGTGTCCGGTGTTTTGTCGCCCCCACTACGTCTCCGGATGTCCACGTCTGATGGGTGAGACGCGCGCAACCGCCTTTGTCTGTGTATCATTGCAATGTCTTGGATTGACTGTTAACTATTCATCTCGTCCGAGAGGGTTCACTCGGGAGTTTGTCAATACTTCCATTGCGGATGGTGGTTGCAGGACTGCATTGGGAAATTTTACCCAAACTGTATTTTGTCCGGGAAGCCTAGCGTACCAGCTTTATTGCACGTTCGCTCCCAGGTGGCCTTGCTTAAGCTGTCGGCGTTTTTTTGAGCTCCGTGCGTCCAGAGCGTTCGGGTACAATTTGCGCTCTTGTGGTTCCGACCGCTGTAATGCAGTACCTTGCGGCCAGAGGCGACACCGCGGGACTAATCACCCGAGCCTTGCGGCATACGCGATGTCTGGTATGAGTGCATCGGAATTCGGAGACTCACCGAGTTTCCTCGACCACCTGTCTGTGGCTGTGTGTAATGTTCAGCGGGGCCCAGGATGGCAATATTGTCATGTTCCGTTCGTCCCTGGTTGTAGAGTTGTGATATTTATCCCGCTCAATTCCGTGCAATTTCTGCCGGTTCCTCGCACCGCCATATCGAAGTCTATGCTTAGAGCGGAGATTGCTCTCGAGTTGTTGTCCCCATTGCCGGAAAAGGCGCGGTAAATAACGTGCCCTGCGTTGCCGCCGGGCATGGTACCGTTTCTCCGCCGTGTTTGTGTCCGCGTTGGGACGCGAAGGCGCGTGGAGGAATAACGGGTTAGACTTATGGTGAATTCCACTGGTGATCCGGAGCGCTTTCCAAAATCCGCGAGGGATGCGAAATTTCGCTTCGTTGGACTCGCTCCAAATTGGCGAGTGGAAAATGAACTGAAAATGTTGGAGCGACCTGCCCGATACGGTTAGCCGTCCAAAATGACCGCTGCTCGAACTTTACAAGCCGACCAACGCCTCAGTAGACTGAGCACTCTGACGACCAGTCACAACTGTCATTGTTTATCTGCAGGAATAGCACCCGACCCAGGCCGGGTGAAAATATCCATACCACAGAGCCCGTGTCACAAATTACGAGAAAGACGTCCGCGTTCGCCACCGTCTCGTACCTTTCAGGCAACTCGAAGCGGCTGGGTACGCACAGCGATCGCCACTTGTGGTGTTCAGATTTCTGTTACGACTTTAGTAAACACAAAGAGGTAACAAGCCATCACTTGGACGGCCGTTGCCTAATCTGTTCTTTCTTTAATGTATGACAAAACAAGGGAGGTATGCAGAGTAAGAAAATAAACATGTCTAACCTTCGCAGTTTCTGTCGTTATTTTTTTCGTTCTTCTTCTCACGATCGTGGATGTCAGCGCTTACGATTTGCAACGCTCCCCTCCAGGCTTTGTATCCGTGATCTACGCGAGGTAGAAGCGTTAGAGCCGTAACAGTCCAGCGTAAACAATCGACGCATCCGGATAGAACTCGACTGACCGTCCGGTCTGGCGACCTCACCGACATCGCCACGCATGAGCAGCGCCGAGTTAAAGGCAATGACGTAGCACGTTTCTGTCAACTTCCGCCGAGCTCCTGAAATCCCGCGGATCAAGTTTGGCGGTGTTGGAGACGCTCCACGGGGCGGGCGCTGCCAGAGATCTTCGATCCGAAGATTGCCACCTTGAGTCCGATGTGCGAGCGGAGTATGCGCGCTTAGAATTGCGCGCTTTTGGAGCGCTTGAGATCTGCGAGCAGAATTCACCATTAAGGGGAAAACCGGTTAGATGGGAAAAGAGCCGTTCTGGTGTAGCGAAAAGCTTCACGAGGGAGATGGCGGTCTTGCGATAATGTGACGAATCGTCCATATTTTTATTCTGCACATCTGCGCGGGGGGCCCAGGAAAACCTAAGGTTCACCTTGGCTGGTCAGGGGAGCCTAGGAATATGGCAACGGCATGGCCGTCGGCAGCCTGTAGCTGTTGTGCGCCGGGTCAGCTCATTGCTGTACAAACTGCAGCCTTGGCATGAATCGGTAGAGGGTGCTGGAATCCAGCGGTAAATGCGGTAGGCACTTGACGCTGCAGAAACCGTTTATGCAAAGAAATTATAGTTTGTTAACTCGTCTATTTCCAAGATCGGCCGGTTAGATTATATGGCACTTTGATGTCGCTCTTGTAGCGCAGAAGATAAAAAGGCCGTGCGGGGTGCTTACATTGTTCGAACCTGGCCAGTATCTCCAGCCGCAAGAAGGCTTTTGAGTTATGCGGTGTTTCGACTTGGTATCAGGCGGGCGTTGTGCCTACCCTGCTGCGATCATGTGAGGGCTTGCATTGAGAAATAGAGGAGTTGTGAAAGCCGTTGTCTTTGACAGTCGCAAGAAGACTTTTCAGTCATGCGGCGTTGTGGATTAGGCGGGGGAGAAATTGCAAGTGCATCACTGCGTTCACCACGACTGTTGAGCTTGTGGAGGACCAGGGCTCACAGTGGCCACTTCACTAAATTTCGGCGTGTACCCCCGTAGCGTGCTTGTCGCTCTTGTTTGAAGATTATACTCAAACAGTGCCGCGGTAACCTATGGTACACGGCCAGGCGTTGCGGACAGAGACTTGTAAGAATGACGTCTAGTGAAACTTGCGGGGCGCATCATCCGGCATATCAAAAAGGTGTCCCCTTGGGCTGGCCTCAATGGCCGGAACCGCGGGATGTGGCCTCTCGTGGTGGTGGTCATCCATCCCGATGACGGCATGCTGCGTATTGCGCAGTCGTTGCTTGCTTGTAGCGGTGTCGCGAACGGTGTCTACGTGAATGCGCGTAATGTTAACTGATACTCTTAACGGCAGGTTTTGATCATATGTACATACGTATCACATCTCGCGCACGATGCAGTATTTGCAGCTGCTTCTGACGTGCAGGCAGTTATTTTTTGTTTTGATGTTTTGTGATTTCACCTGAAGTCTTTGATAGCTGCGGTGGAAGGAAATTATATTGTCACAGTAGCGCGTTTCTAACGCTATGGTAGATTAAGTTTCATTTAGAAAGAGCGCGATTGAGCTTGTGGGCACCCTGGCGGCTACCCAGCACACTTGCCCGACTACAAGGAACAGGGGGCGATCTTTCACGCGTGGCGGTGCAGTCAAGCCGACCACGCGCTGATCGCGCGCGCCGCCTTGATAACGCGGATTAGAAGCGGCGCACAGGTAGTCGCTGTTTGGACTCAAGCACCGCCGGTAACAATGTTAAATGTATTGATCGTCTCGTTCATGTACAAATAAATGTAGCCTATCGTTGTTGAAACCGTTGGCTCCATGTTATCCTTCCGGGTCGGGTATGCAGCAAGGAAAACAGACCACCATGGCGCCCAAGCGTGGTATTCTACCCACTCGCAGGAATTTCACGGGGCTTGGTTTCTTCTTTCAGTAGGCCTTTTCCCCACTCTCCGTGTTTCCTATCGTGGTTCCGTGCTTCCATCACGTCCGCGTTTGTTCTATTGGCGTGCTTCACTGTTCGTTTTGTGACCGCGGCAACCGTTTTGAGCGCTTGTGTTGGTTTCTGGGGGCGTTTCTTTTTTCGTGCTTGCAGGCATGCTCACACGGGAGCAGGAAGCCGCGATGGCCGCAGCGGCACAAGTGACCGTACTCGCGAAGGTTACGGAGATGTGCGACTCCGTGATGGCAGCGCCTTGCCCTCATGCCTGTCCAGCAGGAGACACCACCGCGAGAGGCCCGACTACACTCAACTGTTCCAGACTACACGGGGTGCGACGACGTCAAGTCCGTGGCAGACTTCCTGCGCGAGGTGCAGACGTACCCCCTTGCCTCCGGTGCCTCGGAAGCCTTCATCGTGAACCGCATTTTCCCGCTGGCTACCTGAATTATATTAGAACTCTCAATTTTGTTTATAAGTGTGTAAAAGAAGTGTTATTTTATTGATTAGGTACATGAATAGCTTGTGTTACCGTGATGTGAACCAGCGTGGTCTTGCAAATCGATAAGAAATGTATCAGGTGTTAAGAATGTCTGTCATATTGCACAATATGACATTATGTAAATTGACGTTCCACTCCTGTAAAGCGGCCAGAAGGGCGCACAGTATTTACAAATAAATAAAAAAATAACCAAGCACATTGTGGTCAGACAAATGCTGGTATCACTGCAGAAGTTCAGCCTTTTCCGCCCAGTGGCGAAGAAGAAGTAAGCGACAGAAGAGGTAAATTTAGAAAAACACGAAGAAAGAAGAGAATTATCTTCTGAATAGCAGCTCGGCGGGCCAGCCGGGGCCACCGCCTACAGGAAGCAAGGGTTAAAGCGCAGCGTTGCTTTCCTCGAGGGCCCCGAAGGGTTCAAACAGCCTCGGAGCGAGCTCAGCCGCCAGGATGACCCTTACCCAGCATTGTGTGAATGCACGCGCAGGATCCGTAGGTGGGGTTTACCACGAATGTCTTTTTTCCTAGCCCCTATCCGCCAACCTGCGCGGCATTGATGAGCCTAGCCGACATAGCCGGCGAAGGTCATTACGCGCGCAAACTTCCTAAACACAGTAAGGTGGTGATCCCCAGGGGGATTAGAAACTTGTCGAGCATCTTTGAAAACAACTAGCCAGTAAAATTTAGGAAGACCGAGCGCATGAGAAGCGCGGTGGTATGCTATATTTACCACTTGTGGTACAAGCGCAAGGCTGGCAATGTGAAAACGCAGAAGAGACAAAAAAACCGTGTGGACATTTCAAAACCCAGACAAAATAAAAAGCAGGGGCACCAAGTACATCTAAAATTTACTGATTTAGTGGTTTTCATCGATACTCAGCAGGTTTCTAGAAAAAACTATTTGTTTATTGTCACTAAGTAAAACGTCAATTAGCAAGTTCTACTCACTTATCTTACTTAACCTGATAATTTGTCCCCTATATCATATCCTCCTGGCCGTATAACTCGGCACAGAATACAAAAGTGCAGATTTCACGGCTTTTTTTAGATATATCCGTGGAGTCTAAAAACACCTTGCATAGTAACTATATATACGCATCACGATATTAAAATAGAAAACATCGCGCTTATTCAGAATCAAGTAAAGAAGATATCATACCAATACCATACACATCCCTAAGTAGACTACTAAATCATCCATGGTCGCGAAAGCCTTTCTGTACTCTTTGTCAACCAAAAGCTTTAGTTCCGCAAAAAAGTGTTTCCGTTGGTTTCTGCTCCTGGTCCAGCTGTAAATAGACAAAGAAATAATTTGAATAAAATAATGAGGTATATTCGAATAAAACTCATTGACTAGTTACAAGAATGTATAGCTGTGTTTGAGACGTTCTCCTTCTCTTTCTCGTCGTCGTCTGAAAATACCTCAGTCTCGGGTTTTTACCAAAATGTAAAAGACATGTTCTAAACAGTTGTCAGCTTGTAACAATCCGCATTATACATGGCGCGTTTATGTGATCATACGACTGAGATTGTATATTATCAAGTAGCATTACAGGCGGCATTGGCAAGCATTAACAACCTGATGAGTTTTACATGAGAAACATAAACAATATTTTGTGTGTGATTTATACCATAAACATCATTTTGTAGCGTATCTTTAAAGCTGAATAATGTATGGAACATGATGTTGAAGAAACGATCACTTAGATTTGTAAAGAAAAGTTTAAAGAGTAGTACCTAGGAGTGAAGAATATTATGTTAAAAAATTCATCACCAGGCACAAGAGAGCACTAGGAAGTAACTGTAGTAGTAGATCATACGGCCTAACAGGTAGACATATAAAATCTTCAAGCTGGTGTACACGTGGAGCTTTGGTCTGCGGAACAAGTGGTCCTGTTTTGAATCACGGTGGAACATTAGTATGCAGGGTGGCTCCAATATATATATATATATATATATATATATATATATATATATATATATATATATATATATATATATATGTATATATATATATATAACTATAACTTTTTTTTTCTGTCAAATTTCTTCCTGACGACGTGACCGGACTCGAAACGTCGAAGGATAAATCGTCCGTTGTTGCTGTTTGTCTTACCAAAGGTTTTTTCTTCTGCAGTTATATACCCCACCATCGGACTCTCGCCTACCACGTGCCCGTTGTGTATATATATATATATATATATATATATATATATATAGTATCAATATCTTCAATATTTTGAAGATTAATATCTTCAAAAAACCAAAAGGAGGTATAAATACGAGGTTTCTAGTAGTGCATTAACGAATACCCAAAAGGTTTGTTCAAACTGTCTCATCATGGTTTTATCGGTATTTTGTACAAGGCGAAATTTTGGAGATGCTGAGTGGGGTCTGAGGTGGAACTGGAGCATCGATTTCATCTCCTGTGCGCTACTACAGGAGGACACATTCGAACTTTGTTAAGTGTCTACAATAAATTTTAAATGTTCCTCAATATTTGTCTGCAATCGGATACCGTCGTATTGTTTTTGTTCATAATATATTAATACTCTAAATTCCTAAGCATATTTTGTGACACGCTGCATAATGATTTAATTCTTATTGAGTGATGGTTTTATTTATGTTACCATTGAAATTCCTGGGCTGGCTCTACCAGTAGAGGAAGGATTGCTTCAATGTATTATTTTTGCGCCGTTTCCAATCAAGTCTACATTTGCATATTTCGTGTGAGCACTGCGGGTGTACAGAATACAGAACCGGATAAGATGCAGCGTAGCGTATGCGCATGCGCCATGACGCAGTCAGCTTGTTAGCCATCATGTAATACTCACAAGATACCACAACTCAGTGCGGTCCTCCTTTGGTCGAAATCGGTGTATGCTAGAAGTGTGCACTGAAGTGTACAGAAAAGCATTTCGAATGGCCGTTCTTGCAGGGTGTGAATAGGTGTTCTCGTAACTCATTTTGCTCTCGTGTTTCTGTGTTGACGACAGTGATGGTCACTGGACGTCTTGTAATGTTCATGCACCTGCATTGAACGAGTGTTCGTGTGGACGGTTGTTCGAAGACAAGTATGCTTTGTTTGTATGCGTCTGCTCGTCCCTGGTCCGTCTGCAAGCTGCTTGAGAGCGCAGCTGCTTAGGCGCCCGTTTCCGCGTTTCGCGGCGCCACCATCGGCATCGACGTCGTTGTCGCCATCGCCGTCGGCGTAAACGCCCCGCTAAATTTAGCGGGAAATTAAATTGGTTTTGAGGTCACGTGACGTAAATTTTCTCGCTAAATCTAGCGGAGAAACTGAATTTGTTCATGGGTGACGTGACACGAAGTCATGTGTCGTCATTTCCCCCTCTAAATTTATCGAGGAAACTGAATTGGTGTTTAGGTCACGTGACATCAATCTCCCGCTAGATTTAGCGGGGAACTTAAACTGTTAGATTTAGCGGGAAATGTTTTCACTAAATTTGTAGGGAAAATTAACCTGCTAAATTTAACAAGGAAATTTCCGCGCTAAATTTAGAGGAATATTTTCGAGGAAATTTAATGGGAGAGGACAGGAGGAGAAAAGAGAAAGGAGAAAGGAAGGAGGAGGAGGAAGGAGGACGAGGAGGGAAGAGGAGGAGGGAGAGGAGGAGGAAAGAAAGAAGAGAGAGGAGGAAAGTAGGAGGACAGAAGTAGGAGAAGGAAGGGGATGAAAAGTTGTTGACAGATTTGGGTTTAATAACGAAAGAGCGACTTTCGCTATAATGCCTCAAGCAAGTTATTTTAAAGAGCCTATCAGAATAACGGTTAAGAGATGAGCTTGATGGTTTAATTCTATAGTTTTAAGTTTAATTCTAAAGTTCATGCAGATATATTTACGAGCCTAGCAGCTACGTCTCAATTTAGTTATCCAGCTGTATCAGGTACAAAAAGCCAGCTGCATGTAGAAAACTTAAAACGCGAGCAAATGATAGGAGAGATTTATTTCCAAGCACAAAATAAGGATGAAATGTAATGTGGTTTCTGAAAAGTTAAGGAAAATATCTTCGACGCTGGTGATAAAAAATCTACGATTCCACAGGATGGGAAAGACAGTTAACGTTTTTCCACACTTTTCTGAGAGCTTTACATCTTCACCGCAGAGCAGCTCAGTCAATCGGGAATGGCCAATTCTCGAGCGGCACAAAAGAACCTCCGAACGGCGGTCCTTATGGGATGAACTCTCCCATACTCTAAAGTTGGGCTTAATAAAATGAAGTCTGTTATCAATTTCTGTTTTCCAATCCAGCTGCCATAACTTAATAATTGACTGTTTTAAGGCTGGGTTGAGGTCTTGGTGTAGCAGGCCAAAAGAGGTTTCCGTCTAGTTTCTAGCAGAAAGTGCAAGGCGGTCTGCATTTTCGTTACCAGAAATGCCCACATGGCTGGGCACCCAGCAGAGTTGTTAAGTTGTCCTAGATGGATAGCTTTGTTCATCTGAACACGAACCTGTTGCACAAGAGTGTTCTCCCTGTCTGCTAAAGATGAAACAGCTAAGATAACACTTTTGAAATCAAAAACAGAACTGCTTGATGATGTTCTCTTCTAGTAATGATTGAACAGTCGTAAGGATACCATACAATTCAGCAGTAAAAAATATTTGCTAGAGGGTTGAGTTACTAACTCTACTGAAAGCGAGAAAGTAAACTGGACAGCCTACGCAGGTCAATGTTTTCGAGCCATCAGTGCAAAAGTGAGATATTCTCTATAATCCTGCTCCAGACTCTGCAAACCCCCCCCCAAAAAGAAAAGAAAAGGAACACCCTTCTTGCTGTACTTTGGAAGTGGTCCACAAGAGATTGGCACCAAGTCCCAAGGAGCAACCCTGAAAGCTTGTTTCAAGGAAAGGAGCTCATCAAAAGAAAGGGGCAGCGATCTTGCCATGGTCTCAGTCGGAAGGCTCAGGGCGAAAAATACTGGGCTTATTCTCAAAAAGTTGAAATGATGCAGAGTTCTGTGAGCGGAAAATGAATGCTTGTGCGGATCACTGTAAACTGTGTAGGCATAACGGAGACTATAAGATTTCGTCTGCGTCTCCTCAGGGGACATTTGATGCGTTTAAGCATACAGACTCAGCACGGGCGACGTGCGAAAACCACCTGTGGCCAGACGCAGCCCTAGGTAATGGATTGGCTCCTCCATGTTCAAAACGGATGGTCGTGACGACGTATATGACAGCTGTATCGTGATCTAACCGAACCGCACTATATTGTTATAAATTCGCAGCAGGCATCGTCTCTGGGTTCCCAAGTAGTGTGCGACAGCACCTTAAGAATAATGGAAGATCGTAGTCCTGTTTGTTTTAGTTCTTTCAACGTGAGGTATGAATGTAGCTTTTTGTTGAATATCAGGCCTAGGAACTTATCCGCCCCTTTATAGTGATGGTAAGGTTATTCAGATATAAAGGTAAGATCCGGTGATAACCCTCGACGCAGCGAAAAGAAGAACACTGACGGTTTTGTCAGTAGAGAAGGAAAACCTCTTTCTGCTGCCCACTTGCTCATCCTGCTGATCGTCGGTTGCAGTTGACGTCCGCAACTATGCAGATTGTTGAAGAAACTTAGATTTGCACATCATCCATACACAGTGGATAAGATACTGTCGGTGAAATCACCTTAGCGCGGCAATTGATTTTAACAGCAAAAATGGTGACACTACGCACTCCTTCCTTAGGACACAACTCTCTTGCGAAAAACATCTGATAAGGTGGAACCCGGACGGACTTGGAAAGTATGTCCCATTAAGAAGCTTTGTATACATCGCAACATGCGACCCCGAACATCGTAAGCATACAGATCTCATACGATCCCATTGGCGCCACGTCGTATCGTACGCCTTTTGCAGATGAAAGAACACAAAGAAAAACACAGCTGGCGGTGTACAAATAGCTCAACGAATTAAAGTTTCTAGCTGGACTAAATGGTCAAGGGGGCGACGTCTAGCTCGAAAACCGCATTGAATAATATCAAGCACATTCCTCAGTCTCCACCACGAAATGAACGCGACGCGGATTAATCAATCTTTCGTAGGTTTCTGTCTAGGAGCTAGTGAGTGCAATGGGACGGTAGAAAGTAGGTAGAGAAGAATCCTTGCCAGGCTTCAGAAGAGCGATTACATGCGCTCTTTTGCAAATATCGGAGAAGGCAGAACAGTGCTACTAGGAGATATAAAAGGTGAACAAACTGCCTAGAGAATCGGGTGCCAGGAAGAGGTCGGTATTTTAGGTCGCCCTCACTCACCCTCACCCTCACAGCTCACACTCATCTCCTCACGGCTCACTCATCTTCAGCCTACTCATCCTCATCTACGGTTACACCCACCTTCAGGCCTTGCACTCACCCTCACTCCCTCACGGCCCTCACGCACTCATGGCCCTCCCTATTGACAAATACTTTTTACCTGAATTTTATACCAGTAAACTATTATATTACTGGATTATGGGACTCATTTGACTTCCGGTAAAGACGAAATTTACCGGAATGTCACTGGACTTTTTATCGGAATGTCACTGGACTTTTTTTTTTTAATGTTACCAATATTGTACCGGAATTGCATTTCCAGTAAAAAATCTATTTTACTGGATTATGGGACTTTTTCACTTCCAGTAAAGCCGCAATTCACCGGAAATTACGGTGTTTTTATTTTTGTTTCGGACGTCAACGGAAGGCACTTAGGAAGAAGCCCGTGAACCTTGGGGGGTATATGTTCACCAGGTGCTGGACGATTCGGTAACAATTAAAGTGGTTAGTCCATATAGACCTGAAGGTTTCATGTATTTATTTAACAGGGTTGATACCAGTGAAACAATTTGCACAGCTGTAGACAAAAGCAATCAGACCAAATAGAAACAACCGAGTTCTTTGTCGCAAAAAATATCTTTCAAGGTACTAGCAATGCCGCTGGTTAAATTCCTAGATGTACGGTAGTTCTACTAATAAAACCGAGCAGGTGCACCACACGGACACACACACATACTGCCAGTAGCACGTTTAGCGAAAACCACGAACGCGCGGAACGAACATTCACAGCCGTTGAGAAATCACAGGCACAGATCACGATGTCGTCCCTGATGTCGTCGCCGCGGGTGTACCAGGCGGACACACACCCACTCTCAGTAGCACGCTTAGCGAAACGACCCCTCGCGTCGGCTTCGAGTGAAGTTCGGTAAACAGGGAAGCGTCACCCGTTTCGGGCAAGATTTTTAGCAAAACCGGGTCGTCTGGTAAACGAAAGTGGCTGCCGGTGACATTCCAGCGAAATCTGGAAACCCGCTGCCGGGGAAATTCCAGCGAAGTCAGTTTATAACGCAATTAAAATCAAAGGTGCAAGCGAGCTGGACAAGAATGTTGGTAGAGCGCTCAACCTGTAATGGAGAGGTCCCGGGTTCGAGACCCGGACCAGGCGGATTTTTGCGGTCGCGCACCAGTCACCTAGCTGTGTTTGGAGATTGGTGTCTGTCCTTTATTTGTCCCTCTTGTTCCCCTTCTCCAGGGATTATTTTCGTAAATCTGTTTGCCGGCAATTAATCTTGCAAAGACGGGTAAACTGCGCTGGTTTCGGATGAAAACGGGTGAGACCGCCCACCTTTTTGGATCAACAAAACAGTTCGCTGCACGCACTTCTTTCAGGATTGCAACGTGGTCCCGAGCTAAAACTCGCACTCCCGAGAATGCCGCCCGAGTGGTCTCGTACCTGCTCTAAGCCAGACTTTCACCTGTTGCAAATAGCAAGTTGCCGGTGACCGCTGCCCGCCTTTTTGGATCGTCAAAACAGTTCGCTGCACGCACTTCTGCAGGATTGCAGCGCCGTCTCGAGCTAAAACACGCACTCACGAGAATGCCGCTGCATTGGCGGCCGCCATTACAAACTCAGTCCCCCTGCTCGTCTTGGCTTCCTTGCCTTTAGACGTTCCACTAGCGTCGGCTTCAGCGCTTCCAGTGAAGTTCGGTGTCCGGCAAACGAGAGTGGCTTCCGGTAGGATTTGAGCGACGAGTAATCAAAAGTGGTTCTCGCAAAACATCCAGCGAAAGTGGCTGCCGGTAATATTTCCACCAAAGTCTGGTTAACTACGCTGGTTTCTGGTGGAAATGAGTGGAAATAAATCCGTTTCCACCGAATGTAACTGGGAGTTTTTGCCGGATTTTAACCGAAAGTGGCTCCGGTAAAACGTCCAGAGAAATCTGGTAACTGAAAGTGGCGGCCGGTAATATTGCCACCGAAAAACTGGTAAACTGCGTTGGTTTCTGGTGAAAATGAGTTGAAATTAACCCGTTTCCACCAAATGTAACTAAAAGTTTTTGCCGGATTTTTCAATAGGGAGCTTCACGCCCCTCACGCACTCATGGCCCTTACGTCACTCACCGCCCTCACGCCCCTCACTCACTCATGGCCCTCACGCACTCACCGCCCTCACGGCCCTCATAGCCCTCACGCACTCACCCCTTCATACCTTTCACGCACTCACCCCTCACGCACTCATGGCTCTCACACCACTCACCGCCCTCATGCACTCATGGCCCTCACGCACTCACCGCCCTCACGGTTCTGACGCACTCACGGCCCTCACTCACCTCTCACGAATTTTCCTGGTTCAGAAACGCACTCACCCTCACCTCACCTGTGAAGATGAGGGTGAGTGAGGGCCCTCATGAGTGAGGTTTGCCGAGGTGCCAGGTGCCTTAGCATTAGCCTGGACATTCTCTTGACTAGAGGAAATATACCGCAGCCCCGAGGGTATGTTAGGGGCCCGAAGTTCGGCCGCCAAGGCCTTGGGTTAGACTAGGCCGGGTGGCCTTGGACTCCAAACGCGGCGCGGGGCCTGTACTCACCACCTTAGACAAAGAGTCCTTCGCGAGAAATATCATGGGCTTTTTCGCCTCTTGGCAACTGAGGTTCTCCTTTTACGCTCAATGTCTGAATTTCTATCTCCTCCTTCTAAACAGGACAAGCACGTGAAAAGACCGGGTGAGCGCCAGTGAAATTCATGCACTGGATAGTCTCTTCGCACATGTCACCGACGTGTTCTCTTCATCCGCACTTTGCACAAGTCTCAGATCCACGGCAGTTTCGCGACTCATGGCCAAAGCTTTGACACCTGAAAGAGTGCTGGGGATTCGCCACGTAGGGCCGAACACGACAGAACAAGTACCCCGCCTTCACGGTTGAATGCAGGGTATGCCGCTCAAAGGTCACGGCGACTTGTTTAGTGGGAGACTCTTTACCATCTCGGCGGAACAGAATCCTCTTCACGGCAACTGCACCAGCTTGTAGGAGCCCCTCGAGGATTTCGTCTTTTGTGCTATCGATAAAATCGACTTCGGACAGCACGCCACGTACGGTGTTCAGGGTTCTGTGTGGACTGACAGCTACTTCGACGTCGACGATTTTTGTCAGTTTCACAATCGCAGCGCAGTGGTCTTTGGTGCTGACCTCTACAAGAAGGTCACCCGAGTGGAGCTTTTTTGGATTGTAGTTGAAATCAACAAGGTTCTTTAACAGCTTAGCTACAACAAAGGGTGAGATTTTCGTTGCGGGCTTTTATTCATCATTTGAGTGTATAACAAAAAACTTAGTGAAGTTTCCTTGTTTCGGGGTCTTTTTCAATGGTCAGATATTCAGGATTACGCCTTTTCAGCAATGGCCCTAAGTTAGGTCTTGAAGGGGTGCCATGAGAGGCGAAATTTGTTTGGAACCTGTGGTGTGCCGCCCACCATGGAGCCCAACAAGGGGACAGGTAACGCTCCATAACAAAAAAAAACTTTGCTGGAGACTTTACACTATTAGCACTGCCCAGGTACTATAACTAAGTCTGGTTCTGAACAAGGGATTTGTCGCCACCCAAGGTTAGCCCTTGTCGTCAAAGGAGTTGAAAAAGGAAAGGAGCGATATGAGAATCGTGAAAAGAAGGATAATACACGGGTAAAAGGGAGGGGATAGTAGAAGAAGTGGCGACTGACTAAATCATCTCGGTCGGGCCAAGCCAGGACACCCGTCTACGAGAAGCGGAGGCCGCAGTGGTTTATTGCCTCACCCGGGGTGCCCCGAAGGGTCCAAACCTACCCCGGGCTCGGTTCAGCCACCAGGATGCCCCTTTCCCCGGACACGGGAAAGCCACGCACAGCCAGACGTGGTCAGGCGAACCCGGATGGCTAGGGGTCAGTGGTGACACCATTCACCAAACACCTGCTTTTACAGGTGCCTTCTGTGGGGGAGGATGAGGAGGAGAGGAGGGGGAGGAGAAGAAAGGGCATTTCATCCCCTCCGTACCCTCCCTCCTCCTCCTCAAGAGCTGCGCTCTAATTTCGCATTACAGAGTTTGGTCAATATCTCATTTTTTGGATTCTAAATGCATAACCAACTCGGTCACATTTCAGCAATACTATATTCCTAAAAAAACTTCGTAGTTGAAACGGGCCAGACGCGCTTGCACGGAGTGCCGGCAAATTGAACTTGAAGCTCGATGAGGAATCGAAGGTAAGATAAACCGTAAAGAACAAATGTACCAGGCATGTTACGAGTGCGAACATATATAGGGTGGTCTAGGTCACCAGGCCCGATCTATAATGAACCGTAAAAATCGACGCCTGCACGTAGCAATCTAAACTATTCGTCAAAGGTGTATTTCACAGGTCGGTATTTTCTTGTAAAATTTCAACGCGTAGTTCTCTTTCTGTAAAAAATAAGGCCAAGAAACTTGCCATTGTCTACGGCGGGCAGCGACGCAGACGTCAGGGTTCAGTTGCGGGTGTGTTTGGCGTTCGTGTTGATAGATGGCGTCGGGAGCAGCGTCCGAAGGTGCAGCCGACGCAGCGAAAGAAAGCAGACGACACGCAGATGAAACACGTTGGCAGCAATAGCGCCGTCGTTATGCAGACGCGTTTTTTTTTTACTCGAGGGTACATTTCAAAAAGATTGTGTTCATTTTAATAAACCACCGTGGTCGCGATAAGAAGGTAGCTCCATCTATCAATACGAACGCCAAGCACACCCCGCTACTGAATCCCTGTCGTCTGCGTTGCCGCCCGCCATAGACCATGGCACGTTTCTTGGCCTTCTTTTTTACAGAAAGAGAACTACGCTTTGTAATTTTACAATAAAAAACCGACCTGTGAAATAGACCCTAGACGAAAAGTTTAGACTGCTACGTGCAGGCGTCGATTTTTACGGTCCATTTTAGATAGAGCCTGGTGACTTGGACCACCATATACTATCCCTACCATTGGCAGCTGTTCCCATTTGCGATGATAAAATGAACGGAACTAACGATAAGTGTTGATTACATTCACACCCCATACGCAGTGGAGCCTATCTTATGATTGAGATGATGATACATGATTGAATTGTGTATCTACCCTCGTAAACAAGAGTAGCAGAAAGCTTTAAGGAAAATTTGAACCCCGGACTGTTATAATCGGGCCATATAAAGTGCGTATTAATTGCTCATGTACATCACGAAATTTAGCCGTTCTCTTTTTATGCCAAGCTCGTGAGCTATTACGTAAAAGGCTAGCCATGTAACTAATAAAACATTTATTTGTAAAAAAAAAAAACAATGTCGCTTGGAAACACCGATTAGTAACTTTCACCGACGTCGCTCGGGCCGATTCGTTGAAGCCGGACGGTATAGCGAATGGCGAATATTTTCCTATTCTTTTCCTACGCTCATACGATAAAAAAAAGACTTCTTATTTACACAAGGTGTCCCCATTATTGTATTGTTTTCGAAACACCAACGGCGCCGTTAATAATACGCAACACCTTCCACGAATCACGGCCTTCACTACGATAATGGTGGCCAAGGACCGATATCTGATCCCGTGGTGCACGGTTTCAAGGTGAGCGAAGTTCAAGTGTTCTGTATGTGGTCTGCCTTGCTAAAACCTGTATAGGATACGGAACCTTTGTCAGGTGTTATATTATCCTTTTGTCCCTGCCAGCCATAAAATGCCCAATAAACGCAAATACAAATACAAAGGCGCTTTATACATTTGAAGCTCGGCTTCAGCCCCATCCGTGAAAATGAGCACTGTATTCGCTGGAAACTAACTTTTGCAAACTTGCCATTGCATACGACCTTTATCTCGAGAATATAATAGCGGCTACCAGTGGCAATGCTGAAGTAATATTTTGCTGGACTCACTGAGAGGGCAAGAAGCGCAAGTCGTCTGTTTTAAATAGCCAGCCTCCAGTCATAGCGCTCGTCGGCTTTCATCGCTCTTTGACTTCGCGCACACGCTCAATGCTCATGAGGCGTTGATATGTTAACAATGATATAAACTTGCGTCAGGGACGGTACAACTAAAATGTCTCCAGAAGCATGCTGGGCTTGTGCAGACAAGCGCTGCACCAGCTCGCGCCTGCAATCAAATATTTTGAGCGAATATCTAAAAGAAACGACGTTTGCCCACGTGTATTCATCGTCGCCTATTTTTAGTCATCCACTTATTAATTTTTATAAAGACGGGTCAAGAGCGTGTATGTTCAAACCCAGAAATTGTGTGGTGTATCCGTCATCCAATCATTTAGCAACAGGTCTATCGCATACAATGATTGACAACGTTCAATAGCAGTGGACGACAGACGAGAACAACGTGGTCTCAGCTTTGTTGGGTGCTCAAGGCCAACGGGCGCACAAGAGCCGATGACTTCGACTTCATAGCCTCAGAAAGTTATACGCGACTGAGGCTCGATCTAGGTGCTTGCTTGCGTAGAAGACGAGAGGGTACTTTCGCTCTCAATTACTGTAGGTGAGAAATTCTAATTTTAAACCTTTTTGACGAAAGTCTTACGAAGGTTCGGTTCCTATGTAGCATTTGTCTCAAGACTAAATTTATGAAGATCAATATAAATGAATGTATTTTATCTCTATTTCCCAAATACACCTTGTTTCTAACAGTGTACAATCGGTTTTTAACTCTGAAACATACAAAAATACTCCACTAACCGTACTCATGGACACATTTGTCTAGATTATAAGAAATGTTCCTTTGAAATTCTATGAATCCACTAACAAAATTTACCTTAATTGCAATCAAGTTTGCCAAACATACTATACCTTTATACTTATTCTTTTTATCGGAACGAGACGTAACCTTGTATATTTTATGAGGAGTAGGCTCATCTTCTGATCGAGCTGTGAACACTAAGAGGTGCAATTCTTAGTTCATCGTTCAAAATTCCTTGCTGCAACAAAACATTTGAACACTGAGTTGATGAAAAATCAAAACTAAATGCATACACTCAATAGAAGACAAATTAGAGTTATAAGCAGGGTTTCTCTAATTTCAATTACTATCGAAAACAATCAGGCGGTAAAATCAAGGCGATTTAGAAATTACCAAAAATACACAACTCACTCAGATCTTTTTAACAAAAGCTGGAAACTTATGTCATTCTCTGCAGAGCACCTGGACAATGGCAGTGATGGTGAGAGGTCACTTTATCAAACTTTTTATTATTGGACAAACTTATAAAGCTGAACATACAAGTCTGATGGAAATAAATGGCAAATATAGCTGTATTCTTGAGTCACAACAAATAATTAGAATCCATCTAGTAAGTGATTGAACTAGCATTTGAAATTATTAAAAGTCTGATATCGTTCTCAACTGTCGTGATAGGAGGCAACGCCTGCATCACGACATTAAATGAACATAAATATTTTAGCAAACATTCATTATTATTACAATCTGTTTTAGATATTTCAATTGTCGGTCTGTAGACGCATTATTGTATACTTCGATATATTACGAAAATAATATGTAACAAAGCACTATGTTCAACTGGAATAAACTTTGAAAACACCCTCCGATTTGAAGCAATAATGAACTTCGAAAACCAAAAGCCTTTCATGTAACAGAATCATCATTAAGCCAATAAAATATAAAATATTTTGATAGGCCTTCGAGTGTTATTATTATGGCTCTTTATTTCTTCATCAAATTATATTAATAGAAACGTTACGTACACAAAATGCATAACACGTTTTATACAACATTAACAAGCACTTGACACTTCAAGAGAAGGTCTTTTCGTAGCAAACTTAAATAACTAAGTTTGATTTATTAAAGATATCAAGGGATTGTCATGATAAGCTGCATTAACATAAACTTATTATCAAGTAGCATTCTATAGTGTCTTTAAATTAATATCGCTATACTAAACATGCAATTGGGGCCTATGATACCTTGTTTTTATGAAACCACATGTATTTTTTATGGTTTTATATGACGAAATACATACACATCCACAAAATATTTATTTTGCTCAAGTACTTCAATGGGCATCATAAAATTGTAGAGAGCGTCAGGAAACTGACATCTTAGACGAACAATTTTAATCACGGAGGAAGGAAGGGAAGCAGTTTTCAGCGTGGTGCCCTTTCTGTGAGTTAATATTATACTAGTAAAATAACAAAGCTATTGAATTAGGGTTAATGCGGGCAACCACAAAATAAAAGAGTAAAAACTGAAACAGAATGCATGCAAATACAGTTATTCTCATTAACGATTCAAAGATTCGCAAGTATTCAGGTTTGAAAACTATGTTAAGAATAATCATCATTAAACAATTTACAATAAAATTACTTCCTTAATACTAGTAAAAAGGTATTGAAAAATGTTGCATGTTTGCCCAAAACAAATTTCTGTAAAAATCCTCAAAAAGATTAGAAGAAAAGGTCTTTATTGTGCAGTATGTGTTTTATTTTTGAGTATCATTTGCGCACATCCGAAAGCCTTGTACACATCCCGAATTCGTGACTTAAGATATATTTTTGTGACTTCTTTTGAAATTTGCGTTTTACGTATTTATTCTGTTTTCTATATTTTTTTCTCGCCGAAGTTGTGAGTATAATAGATCAGGAAATATTTAGGCCATCTTGAGCATAAATGTATTGATTACAATTTTTTTATATATAGCCCATTCTCATTTACTAATAAGACGTCAGTGTTATCAAATAGTGTTTATATTAGTAATTGCCTATATTAGCGCCGAGACGTTTTAATGGCGCCCTCCTATGGTTCGCGTCAGTTACGCCACGAACAGGATTCGCCTAGACGTAAAACCGGCGATTGGGCATGCATTATCTGTATACAAAAAACTATGGTTTGGCGAATCGCGAACTTCGACCACAGAAACACTTTTGGTAGCGCACGTCTCTAATAGCAATCTATTTATAATAATTATTCGCGGATTCGATTCTGCGTACGTTTTTGATGCTTTAGTTTCTCAATTTGCTTCTACTAAGACTTTTTTTGTTTGTGACAAAGCGCTTTATGATTAGTGAATAAGCTCTCTGTTTGTCATATGAGGAGAATAAAGTTTCTGCTTGGTCTCTTCAAGTGGCATATATGAAGATAAAGAAAGTGTATACCACTTCAACTGCGCCGTTTTTGTCTTCTATGGCGACTGATGCCATTTGATTTCTGTCATGATACAACTTTGCTTCAAGCTTCTTTCCGTCCATCTGTTAAAAAATGAAATAGATTACACCCGCTGTCAAGTAACTATATCTTTTAAATTTTTAGATCGATTGCTTTTAAAAGATTTGTTTGATATAAAGACATTTGAGGTGAGGTGGCGGTGCGGGGTTATGCAGCCCATGAAACATACCCCCCCCCCCCCCCGATGCCGCGCGGCGCAATCTCAGTCCCCGGCTCAACAAGACCGTCCGTGCAAAAGACCGAGGCCTGAGGAAGCCGCGGTGTGCAAGGTTTGCCCCCGGAATTCGGTCTACTGCAGGAGGACCTACCACTGCAGTTGACGAAACTGGCGATGAGCAACCAATCATCGCAGACCCCTGCCGCCACTCCCATCGCCTACCTGTCCGTTGCCCCTCGAAGAGCTGCCTTATTCTGCGATGATATCTGCGAAGACGTTGACGACTGGATCCTGCAGTACGAACGGGTGGCTCGCCAGAATGAATGGACGCCGGCCGGTGCCTGCAGAACATCTATTTTTCCCTTGAAGGAACCGAGCGACACTGGCACGAAAACCAAGACACAATGGTCACATCCTGGGAACTGCTCAAAGAGGGTAGGGTATCCGACTCACGTTTTCGAGTAAGCATCGACGGGAGGGGGCCAAAGCTCTATTTCTCTCGAGAACTCAAAGCCCGAATGAGACCGTCACTATCTTCGTGGAAGATGTTTGCGCCTGACTTCACGCGCCGACCCTCAGATCTCAGAAGAAAAGAAGCTACAAGTCCTAATGCATGGCGTGAGGAACGACGTCTTCGGAAGCCTTGTCGGTAACCACCCGACGACGGTTCATGGATTTCTTACCAAGGCAACCAACACTGAGCGAGCACTGGTGGCCCGAGCCCGCCACTTCCACCGACAAGGCGAAGCCTCAACCCTCGCACTGTCACACGCCGATCTCAGCTCTGGAGACGACAGCCTTTGCGACATCATCCGAGAAGTCGTTCGAGAGGAGCTCCGAAAGCTGCTGCCTGCCGCTGGTCGTCCAGCGTCTCTCTCCATCGTCGACACTGTCCGCGAAAACCTTAAACGGGCACTCTAGCCGGAAGTCCCTGTCGACGCTGCACAGGAAGAGCCGGCCCTGACATTCGCCGCCATGGCCCGTCGTCCGCAGCCTCCCGCCCCTCAACACTACGAGGCGCCTCCCCGACGTGATACGCCATCGTTACAGTACTCCCGAAGCCAAGACGAACGCCCTCAGTGCGCCCTCCCGGAGCAAACACGACCAGCACCCAGGGAGACGGACGTGTGGAGAACGGCTGACCACTGCCCGATCACTTTCACTGTGGGGAAGCCGATCACATCTGTAGGCGATGCTCTTACCGGCAACTCGGGCTGCGCGGGTTCCACCCGAACGACCCCCGCCCACATTACGGCGAGCGTCCTCGATAAATCGAGGAGTACATTCGTCGTCCGCCATCTCCAACTGCCGCTTTTCAACGAGGTTTCCACTAGCCTTCACCCCAACGTCCTGCATCACCTGCATATAGGTCTTGACAAGAAAGCTTGTCTCCCATGTCCCGCCGGAATAACTAAGCGCGGCAATCTCTGCAGGTGGGGATGCCGTAGAGCGATGACGTAAACAGCCTCCAAAAACGTCGGAGACCTCTTACTCGACCAACGCCATTATCGGAGCGACAATTTTGCAAAAGTGTCCAACAACCTCAACGTTGTTATCCACGGCCACGACGAGTCGGCACTCGTGGACACCGATGCAGACAGCAAGTGTCTTGAGTGGGAAGCTCTCTCGCTGCCTTCGGAAAGTGACGACCCCATAGGACGGCTCGCAAATAGAAACCGCTGGAAGCCACCTGATAACGCAAATCGGAAAGTGCACTGCACGCGTCGACATTCACGGTGAGACCTGCCCCGTGAAGTTCGTCCTTCTCCAAAACTGTGCGAGGCACATTATTCTCGGGATAGATTTGTTGTGCGAATACTGCGCTGTCATCGATCTGGGAGCAAAACGGTTGACGCTGCGAAAGCCTGTCTCACTGCCAGAGGAACCCAACGCCACGTCATTTGTGGTCCGAGTCATCACCAACCATGTGAACCTGCCGTCACAATCGAGTGTGTTTTTACCCGTCGGGACTGATGACGCTTCTTGCGGCGAAGTTCTGATCGATTGAAGTTTTCAGTTGCTTCCAGGAACAGGAATTGGCAACGTAAGAGGTGTATCGAAGCTGCAAGACGGGCGTGCCACGGTCCTCGTCACTAACTTCCGACAAGAGCCACAACACCTTAAGAAAGGTACTGCCGTGAACCATGTTGAAGAACTCCTGGACTCAGCCGCAATCACCGCACTCTTGGAAGACGCGACTTGATCGCAGCAACACAGAACGCCGTCCCCAGAGCATGACACCGACCCAAAGCTTTCTCCTTCTGAACAACTACAACTGCTCGATCTTCTCGGCAAGCTAGGCGAGTGCTTTGCCCCGTCCTCAAGGGTGTGACAAACGACGGTAGCAAAGCACCGCATTGTTACCAACGACGATGCTCTTCCTGTCCACCAATCCCACTATCGAGTCTCTTTAAAAGGGAGAGAGGTCATTGAAGAGCAAGTTCAGGAAGTGCACAACAACGACATCATTCAGCCTTCGAGCAGCCTTTGGGCCTCTCCAGCTGTGCTTGTCGAGAAGAAGGACGGAATCCTAAGGTTCTGCTTGGACAATCGTCGACTGAACGACGTGACGCAAAACGACGTCAATCCATCTGCCCGCATCCACGACACATTGGATAGGCTGCGCCACACACGATATTTGTCGTCGATGGACCCGAAGAGTGGCTACTGGCAGATTGAAGTCGACGAACGCGACCCTGAGAAAACTGACTTCGTCACGCCCAACACACTGTACGAGTTCAAAGTGATGCCTTTCCGACTTTGTTCAGCCCCAGCTACCTTCCAGCGTGTCATGTACACCGTGCTGGCAGGTCTGAATTGGCAGAGTTGTCTCGTCTACTTCGACGACATCGTAATATTTTCACGCGATTTCGATGAACACTTGAGACGCCTTCGAGCAGTAGCTCCAAGCAAGCAAGACAGCCCGACTCACCTTCAAGACAGCGAAATGCCGTTTCGCCTATAACGAATTGAAGTTATTAGGCCACGTCGTGAACAACGAGCGTGTTCGTCCTGACACCAAGAACACGTGCGCCGTTTCCGCCTTTCCTCCGCTGTCTGACAAGAAGGGAGTAAGTACAAAGGTTCTTGGGCCTCTGGGCTTACTATAGGCGCTTCGTTCGGGACTTCGCCAAGCTTTCTGTGGCGCTAAGGGATCTCCCAAAGGACAGTGAAGTTCCAATGGAAAGACGAACAACAGCGGGCATTCGACGAGCTCAAGCGGAGACTCCAGAACACCACCGATCCTCGGCCATTTTGACCCGTCTATGGAAACAGAAATCCACACCGACGTAAGTAATTCCGGACTTGGCGTGGTACTGGTACAAAGGCAGGAGGGCACAGACCGAGTGATCACTTACGCAAGTCGGACTTTGTCTAAGGCGGAGGGCAACTACTCGAACGACAAAAAGGCTGCCTTTCTGTCGTCAGGGCGATAACAAAGTTCCACCCATACTTGTACGGAAGTCCATTCCGTGTGGTCACAGATCACCACTCGCTCTGCTGGCTCACCAATTTGAAGGACCCATCAGGACGCCTTGCTCGGTAGAGTTTACGCCTTCAGAAGTTCGACATGACAGTGGTGTACAAGTCTGACTTTCTATCAAGGGCTCCCGTCGATGCCGAACCCACCTACTCCAACGGCAATGACGACGAGTGTTTTCTCGGTGCAGTAAATGTCAGCGACATGGCAGCACTTTAACGAGCTGATACTGAACTCCGAGTACCCATCCAACACATAGAGGGACGAGGAAATACAGTTCCCCGGGTCTTCTCATGAGCCCTGCCAACCTTCGCCATTCGACAAGGTTTGCTGTTCAAAAAGAACTTTGGAGACAGGAACAAAGCGTGGTTGTTGGTAGTTCCTACCAACCTTCGCGAAGATGTCTTTCCAGGATGCCGTGACGACCCGACGGCTGGGCATCTTGGCTATAGTAGGACACTAGCCAGGATTCGTGAGAAAAATAGTTGCCCAGTGTTCCGAAGACTGTACATAGCGACACTAGGTCCTGCCACGAATCCCAATGACGGAAGAAACCTGCGACGAAGCCGGTAGGACTCCTGCTCCTGATTGCGCCGCCGACCAACCCGTTTCAGCAGATCGAAATGGATTTGCTCGGCCCATTCACGCAATCAATGCAAGGCAACCGGCAAAAAATTGTCGCAACCGATTACCTAACACGATACGCCGAGACGAAAGCCCTTCCATTGAGATCTTCCGTGGAAGTCGCCACGTTTTTTGTTGAATGCGTCGTTCTGTGGCGCGGCGCCCCGAGATCTTGACTGTAGACCGAGGATCATTATTCATGGCACATATGACGCAAGATATCCTTTGTCTTAGCCATACCAGCCACCGTCGAGCCACGGCGTACCATTCCCAGACCTATGGGCTGACGGAACGGCTAAACAAGACCATCGCCGACGTGGTCTACATATGTAGTGTTGAAGTGGAACAAAAGACGTGGGACAAAGTTTCGATTATATCACGTTCGCGTACAACACGGCGGTTCAAGAAACCACCGGAGTTACACTATTTTAGCAGGTTCACGGTTGCAAGCTAACGACGATGCTGGACGCGAAGCTGCGCCACGAGCTAGCTGCTGACGGGAGCGACAACGTTCAGATGGTTGCTCAATGGGGTGATGTCCGCTAGCTCGCCTGCTCAGGACCCAAGACTAGCAAAGTGTCGACGCTGGCCGCTACAGTCTCAGTCGCCGGGACGTCTTCTTTTCGGCCTGGAGACAAGGTGTGGGTCTAGACACCGATCCGTCGCCGCGGCCTGAGTGAGAAGCTGTTAAAACGGTACATCGGACCCTCCAATATTCTCCTCCGCCTAGGGGACTTAAACTACGAAGTGGCGCCTGACGGAACTCGGCTTTCTTCACGCCAACGGCCGCGACCCGAGGTGCTTCATGTCGCTCGTCTCAAGCCATTCAACGCTCGATAGGACTGTGGATGTTTTGTGTTTCAGGTTACTCTTCAGTGCACCTTTACTTTTGTTTTGCTCTGTTTTGCGGTGGGTTGCATCGGGCCGAGGCACTTCTTAAAGTTGGGAGTAATGCTGCGCGCGGAGCGAACCGAGTAGGCAGCGCGCCTGTGACCGAATGGTTATTGTGCTTGGCTCCCACGCAAAGAGCCGAGGCTCAATGCCTGGGAGCGGTCACGCCTTTTTGTTATTTCTGTAAATGTCGCGCTCTGGTGTTTTGGAAAATTCCGTTGATTACTCGAGGTCGGAATGTTCTAAGCGCCGAACCTCCTACGCTGATTGTTGCAGAAGCTTATGCGTGTACATTACGAGCTCCACGGGGCGAACTGGAGTCACCCTTTCGCCTGCACTCAATCTCTGCCGTTACGCCGTCATCGACGCCTGCGAGGTCTGTTAATCGCCATTCATTCTTATTTTGCTTTGGCACAATTTCGCCACATTAAACGTTTAAATTCTCCAGTTATTCACCACCTCATTATTCGCTATTCGTGACAAAATACGTTTTAAGTACATACATTTGAGCCGTCCAATTACCGTTTCAACTTCATGTATACATTCGCTTCAATATAGGCACCTATCGTACATTAATTTAGATCGTTGTTACTTTGGTAGTTAAGAGAACCTAGACGTTATCTGCAACATTCTGCTAAAAAGAAAGAGAAAAGACCCTTGGAGCATTTTAGATATAAACCGTAGAGCGATGCCATATAATTTCCAATTTTTATAAAACGTTGTAATTATTGCCTTTATTGCTATCCTATTTCACCTTTCGTCAATAAAATAAGCCATTACTGAAGACTTAAAACAATTCTGTGACAGCTTCCCCTTTAGTGATAATGACGTATCAAGGGTACCCTAACACAAATGTAACACTTTTTAAACGCTTGCATGATAAAGCCTATCCCGGGCAATAGTAGATAGGAACGTTCAACCACATATTGTCAAGGATAATGAGTCACAACTAGTTAAGTATAGATTATAAAACAGGAGAGGATGCGAAATGATATCTATAAACAAAATTATTAAGGAGTATTTGTAAACTGCAAAGCCAACACGAGAGCTAACGTAACAATTACAGCAAAAACAATTTTACATTTGAAAAAAAAACCTCAGGCGTACAAAATATTTGTAAGTACTATATTATTATATGACACGAGTGGTAAAAAAGTACGTGAATAGTGTTGTATGTTCTCAAAATATTCATTGTTACTTCATCGAGGTCATTCTTTTATAACATGATTTGTTTTCTTTATGTCATCTTTGCTCACAATATTTTATAATGATGTATAGTGCTTCGGTGCCCCTCTAGATAAAGATACAAAAAATTGCTTTCGTGGGCCAGCTAATTTCAATGTGTATTCTTATGTCAAATAAAATTATTACTATTCTTATATAAGACGGATATGATCGGTGCCGTGTACGGCTGACTGTATGCATTCTTCACGATCTAAAACATTACAAACAAGTCCCCACCATAAGTTTCGAAATTGCACAACTATTTGTGTTTAAACAAAAACATATACAAAACAGAAGTCGTCGAACAGGTATCAGACCCTGTGCCTCTACATGGAGGTTAAGTAGGTTATAATTGGGACTAGAAGGTTAAAAAAAGGTGAATTACAGGAAGTATAAATGCAGTGATGAATCTTTCTTTGTGCAGAAGACAAATGCGCTGTTATTTATTTTTTTATTTTCTTTGGATTCGGTCGTGCAAGCGGCAATGCCATTTCAGCTATTTATGCAATGCACCCTGTTTGCAAAAGATTGTTGATATGCTTGTTCTACCTAATTAGTAACTTAAACCATAGCTTCCTATATATACTGACAAAGCTTGGCAGATCGCCAC